>CAMXCT020001318.1:5574-98074 GCA_947184155.2 Cladocopium goreaui
AAACAGGTAAGAAACAAGTCAGAAACACTAAAAAGGCAGCACTTGCCTAGCATCCATGCATCCATCCATCCACCTCATCTCTTATCATTGCTACTTCTACTATTACTATTACTACTACTTCTACTACTACTACTACTACTACTTTTACTGCTGCTACTGCTGCTACTGCTACTACTGCTGCTACTACTACAACTACAATAACAACAACAACAAGAACAAGAACAACAACAACAACAACTACTACTACCACCACTACTACTACTACCACTACGACTACGACTACTACTACTACTGCTACTACTACTACTATTACTACTACTACTACTACTACTATTACTATTACTATTACTATTACTACTACTAGTACTACTACTACTACTACTACTCCTCCTCCAAGCTAACTAGAATGTCCTTCTGACCTGAAAACATCTGCGCGGATTCCGCGCGCGCGGAATCCGCGCGGCCATGTCAATTATTGGCATGGTTCTGGTCTCAATCTTAAACGAATATAAATATAATCTAATCAAGTCCGTATCTTGTCTTCAAGAGGATGCTTGCAAAAAAACGAATGTAAATGGTTGGATGCTAGGCAAGTGCTGCCTTTTTGGTGTTTCTGACCTGTTTCTGACCTGTTTCTGACCTGTTTCTGACCTGTTTCTGACCTTTCCCGGAATCTTCTTCAACTTCAAAAAAATAAGCACGGGCAGTCAAACTAGGAACAATTTTAGTGATCGTCAAAGCAATATCAATACTAGTACCCGAAATACTAGTACTAGTGCTACTAGTAGTAGTAGTAGTAGGAGGAGTAGTAGTAGTAGTAGTCGTCGTAGTAGTCGTCGTAGTAGTAGTAGTAGGAGGAGTAGTAGTAGTAGTCGTAGTAGTCGTCGTAGTAGTAGTAGTGGTGGTAGTACTAGAAGTAATAGTAGTAATAGTAGTACTAGTAGTACTAGTAGTAGTAGTAGTAGTAGTAGTAGTAGTACTAGTAGTACTAGTAGTACTAGTAGTAGTAGTACTAGTAGTACTAGTAGTACTAGTAGTACTAGTAGTACTAGTAGTACTAGTAGTACTAGTAGTACTAGTAGTACTAGTAGTACTAGTAGTACTAGTAGAAGTAATAGTACTAGTAGAAGTAATAGTACTAGTAGAAGTAGTAGTGCTAGTAGTGCTAGTAGTACTAGTCGTACTAGTAGTACTAGTAGTACTAGTAGTACGAGTAGTACTAGTAGTACGAGTAGTACTAGTAGTACGAATAGTACTAGTAGTACTAGTAGTACTAGTAGTACTAGTAGTACTAGTAGTACTAGTAGTACTAGTAGTACTAGTATTACTAGTAGTACTAGTAGTACTAGTAGTACGAGTAGTACTGGTAGTATTAGTAAAAGTAGTAGTACTAGTAGTACTAGCAGTACTAGTAGTAAAAATAGTACGAGTAGTACGAGTAGTACTAGTAGAAGTAGTAGTACTAGTAGTACTAGTAGTACTAGTTGTACTAGTTGTACTAGTAGTACTAGTAGTACTAGTAGTACTAGTAGTACTAGTAGTACTAGTAGTACTAGTAGTACTGGTAGTACTAAACTTGTACTAAACTTGTACTAAACTGGTGAATAACGTCATTTAGATTGGGGCCCGCCTTGTACGATAGACAAAAAAAAAAAACAATTTCGACCTCCTGAAGACTAAAACCCTAACCGCCCTTTTTGCGCGCAACCCATATAAATTGGTATTTCATACTACCTCCGGGGCCTTGCCGTCTGGCCCGCCCTCCACATATTTAAATGTCGTTACCGTATAAGGGGGGATACCATTGGGAAAGGGGAATTGCAAGCCGCCGGCCGGGACCATATACATAAAAAAAAATAATTATTTAAAATATAATTATTTTATTTATGTTTTGTAATAATTTTATTTATTTTTTTCTATTATATAATGTAATTAAATAAATTATTAAAAATATTAATTATATATTTTATATAATATTATAATATATTATATAATATTATATAATATAATATTATATAATTTAATATTATATTATATTATTATATTATATTATATTAATATTAATATTAATATTAATATTACTATTATATTATATTATATTATATTATATTATTAGAAATAATATGATCTATTATAATATAATTAAATAATATATTTAAAATAATCAATATATTGGTTTTGTAGGTACAAATAAATGCAATATGAATTATTCAATGCCGAAAATCGATGGAAAGAATTGGACAATATGAGCAGTGTGTTTTCCAGAATCGATTGCAATCATCCTCAATGAATGCTAAAGAAATAGGATGTCTATACGACAATCAATAATATTTTATTAATATTTAATATATTTAACAACAAACTGACCAACCCAAGTTTTAGGACACTGCTCACATAAAATCCTGATTGCATCTGATTGCAATGAAAACATGTCTTGGAATTTCTATGCTGGTGTCTTGTTCTGGTTGAAGATCCCTCCTGGGCTGATGGCTCGATCAAGAAGGACACCACTCACGATGCCCACTGCAAAGTCCACTTGGTAGCAGAGCACTGCTGTCACAACCAGTACTCCAAAGCGGATCCGCGAACCCTCTTCATCGGCCCAAGCAGCCTTTGCTGCCTCGAAAGTGGGCCCAAATTGCATGGTGTCGAGTGACACTGCCACCATGATGCCTGCAAGTGCCGGCACGCTGATCTGTCCAACAATTGGAGCAAGAACCAAGGCAAATAAAATCATTGTTGCAGCATAGGATGTCACGGAAATCAAGCCTCCACCCCCAGAGTTGAGATTCAGGACGGTCTGGGGAACGAGGCCACAACCTCCAAAGCCACCAAAGAAAACGGACAAGCCATTGCCAGCTGCCAAAGAAAGGACGGTTGATGTAGGAACATCAACAGATGCTGGCTCTCCATCTGGACCGGTGATGACCAACTCACCATTTTCATCGTAAAAGAATGTGCAAAGCTCTTCACATTTGCGGTCATCCACCACACGTGCAGCAAGAAGCGTTTCCAACAACGAAATGAAGGCAATGGATACTGCGCAAGGAAGAGCAATGGAGATATCTTCCATCGATGGCAATTGTGGCAACTGAAATTGAGGCAAAGCTGCTAGTCCTCCTGCGAAGGCCAGTGGATCTTTGGCTTTTGCGGCTAATGTTGGTACATCAAAGTTGAGAACAATCCCCACGATTGACGCCACTGCCAGGCCAATCAGCGAGGAAGGAACTGGCGTCGATGGTAGGAACTGTGTGAGTGCAGCACAAATGAGCGCCAACGCTGCTGCCTCTGGTGTGGACATTGCCCCAAACTGCGACATGAGCAGCGCAAGGCCCAAGGCATTCAGGAATCCTGCCAGCACCTCTTTGGACACTAAATCTACAGCCCTTGCGAAGCCCACCGCACCAGCAGCAAATTCAATGAGGGCGGCCAGCAACACGACCAATGGCACCAGCTGTAGCCCATGGACCGCCGTGAAGGCCCCAAGAGGTACCACCACCACAGCAGCCGAACCTGCCACAACACCCGGCCGCATTCCAGCAATGGAGGCGAAGCCAAGGGACACACAGGACCAAAGACCGACCAAAGGCCCTGTTCCAACAATGGCGCTACAAGCAAGAGCCTTAGATAGCAAGGAGAAAGCCACACTCACTCCTGCCAGGACCTCTTCAACAGGGCTCAATTCTTCTGGCACTGCTTCTAGTGTTTCCACCTCCAGGGAGATATCAGTGGTTTCAACATGTTTCAACCACACTGTTCAGCATGGGTCTCGAACAACCAAAAACGCCGAGTCAAGATATATGCATAATTAAATTTATTTAACTATATGACTATATCCCATTCATCCCAGTATAATTGGTTCATTTGTTCCCATATTCCTTCGAGTGATATCCCATTTATCCCCATCAAAGCCCTTCCCAACCTCCGGGTCTGCTAGAGCCGGAAGCGCTGGAAGCGCTGAGTCACTGAAGGGCCGTCCCCGCTGCCCTCGGTTCCCATGGCCAGGCAGAGCCACGAAGTTCGGTAGGCTCCACAACACCAGAGAGCCAAGGAGCAGCAGCAGAATGCCCCGAGGACCACGGCAACGAAGCATGGTGCATTACGCAAGTTTCGATGATTGATGATATCATATTGTATGAGATGATATGCGATGATATGAGATGATATGAGTTGTGATGATTGGACTGACAATTCGTGATGCTGTGTGACAAATCGGACATCGGCTTGCCTTGAAGCTTCAGGTAGGATCAACTTACTATATCACCAAACAACACGATCGTTGTGCAACACTTTTGCTGAAGAGGCAGCTTGGCCAAGTCATGCCAAGTCCATGGCATATCCACATGTCATCAATGTCCAGTACCGTTGTTGCTCCTTACCAACTGACTCAGGGGCACAAGTGGTGGTTTCAGATCAAGAAAACAACACCATCAAGCCAATTGGCAGCGGAGTCAAGCAAGTGCATCTACAGTTGTAGCACGCAGTTAGAACTTGCATTTCCAATCTGCAGCGAATCGTTCGTGCAACAGGCTCTTTGCAATCAGCATCAGCATCAGTTGCATTGCTGTGGCTCTTTTGCTTCAATCAATCATCATAGATGGCTCGATGATGGCTCGATACCTGGGCATCAAGGGCTGCAAGTAGTTTTCGGAGATATTCATATAAATTACATATATAATTATAATATATAACTATATAAAATATATAATCTGAAAACTAATGAAAACTATTGAAAGCTAATGAAGTCTTGGTTTGGCAGTCGAAGCCAGACTTTCGATCTGGGCCTGGAATCAGGTTTGGCCAACAGCTCTTCTCGCTTTCCTTCCTGGCGAGAGCCCTCATCGCTGCCCTCACCACTTTCAAATTGCTTACTTGATGTTACTTGGTCCAGTAGCTACCAGTTGGAGGCAGCCAGTTACAATCATCAGTTCCCATAAGTTACCCACTGGGAACTGCCAACCGCTGGTCCTCCACCACTGTACCTCCTTCCAGAACGATGATGCGATGAGCCCTGCCGAGCGTGCCACTGACTTGACCCATGACCTTTTGGGTCAACCTTCCTCCCCCAAAAAATCATGGGATGGCTTACTACTCAAAACAATGAGGCTTATAGGCTTATATACTCAAAATGAACTATGAATATCTATGAATTATGTTTCCGTAATGGCATTATACCGGGATGGTTTACCAGTGCTTACTAGTCAAAACAATGAAACCCCGTGGTCTCCAAAAGCGTGAAACAGGACCCTCTGACGCCTGGCAACAGTTCGCAAGCGGTGGGCAGCGACCTCAGTGGTGTCATTTGTTTATTAAGTGTCTACGGCACTTCAGGAAACATCTATAAATCATGATAAATGTTTAAAACATCTATCATGAAACATCTATCATGGAACATGTATCAAAACATATAATCAATTGATTAAGTATCATGAAACATCAATCAACATATGTAAATCGTTAAGGCTCTGGGTTTTTCATGTCCCAATCATCAAAATGTGTAGCAAAGCAGGGATTTTGCCAAGGTGCTAAAACTGCATGCCCATCCCTAGCCAACTGAGTCAGTGTGGTGGCAACTGCCTCCTGGCGTCGATGTCTCAATCTCACTGGGGATGTCATCTCCACCAAGCAGGGTTTCCATATCATCCACATGTTAAAAATATGGAAACTGAGATTTGCCAAACCCATATTCAGATATGATCCTTTTTTTTTAAATCTTTTTGAGAAAAGAACATGTTATCCCCGTATCATTCCTTAAAAGTCAGACATTTCCCAAACCTCTCCTCAGACTCTCCATCAAGGGCTGAAGTTGGTTCATCCATGAGCAGCACCGGGGCTCCTGTGCACCGGGGTTGGGCTGTCACTTGGGGTATCAATGGACCCAACTCGCTCGCCTCAGTAGTAATAACCATTCTTAAACCCTCTATCTTTTTTGGGTGGTAAATCACTTGAGCCCTATCCAAATGACTTCTACTCCCTGACAAACTGCTTTGCAGCAATCATGCTGCAACTGGTGGACAACTGGTGGACAACTGGTGGACCTGGACCTGTCAAAAGCAAACAATCAAACATTGCTCAAGATCAGACTATGATGGGCTGAGTGATAGCCATGGTCCATTTCATGACCTGCAAGAACTAACTGCAGTAGCATGGCTAGAATAAACATATATTGTATGACTATATGATAATGTATACTAGTTATAAGGTGTTATAAGATATTCACTTAATGATTTCTGAACAAACCCTTCTCCAAGCTTTATGCAGTTTCAACAACTGGACAGCGATCCATCAGCTCGCACAGTACCTCGGGCAATGGCTCTGGCAATGGCAAGCCTCGCGAGGTGGCTTTAAAGGGTGAACATAAACCCGGCTAGCTGGGAACCAAGATTTTGGTCAGTCCTATCCATTTGAATTGCTGTATTTTGATATGTTTTTTATAGTCTATATTATGTATATATATGAATATCGAAATCAATAACTTGATAGTTTCTTGATCCATGTTTGGGAGTACTTAGCACACACCAGCTGCTCCTTGGTTGAATCATGTTGAATCATTTTCAGAGCCCGTGATTTGACACAAAACATCCGGGATGACTTTCCAACATTTTCCAACACCTTGCCTCTGCCGTTGTCCACCAGACAAGGACGACCCTCGCTCACCCAGCTGTTTCTCTGGGGGGAGGACCTGACCATTGTGCAGCACGGAACCGGAGGAACATGGTGAAACATGACGGCAACATGGCTATGGCGCATGGCTTATTGACCTCCAGGTAGGATGTTGGAGTGCGAGTCATAAACATAGATACAGGATGATACAGGATAAGTATGGCTTTTGTCCCCCACCCAAACAGGGTTGTTTGATACTAAAGGTGGCCAACTTAATGATCTTAATGTGAACCCAGTGGCATCCCATATGTGGTCCCCATGGCATCTGCTATGGCCTTCACGAATGAGGATGCTTGTGCAGCTTGCAGGGCTGAGGCCACTCGTTCCTGCGAATATGTGAGAACCAATGAGTCGACCCATTGTTTGTTCTATTCGGGGTTATCCAGCAAACTAAAATGGAGAAAAGGCAGGGAGAGCAGGACATGATCTACAAATAGTGTGCGTGTGTGTTTACAAATCTATGTCGTCTACTGAAGGGTACATTCCCATTAAATGTGGCAACGCCAATCATAAACCATCCCAAAATCACCATTCTTATGGTATATAAACTATCCACAAAGTAAATTTGTTATTGGGTGTCCCACATGAAATGCAACCTGTGATGGAACCACAATCGAAGAGCCACTGCCGAATCGAGGCAACATGGCCTCTTCTTCACCATCTGGCAGATCACATCCTTACGATTCGAGGCAACATGACCTGCACCCACTTCCCATCTGTTTCGCGTAACCTTTCGCCCTTTGGAAAAATCCAAGGCCAATTTTACGTTTTTAAGATTTTTTCCTATGGAAAAACTTCAAGTGCCTGCCTTAAAGTACCTCGTAATACTATTTAATCCGAGCAGCAACTCGTCAGCTAAGGCTGAGTCCATATGCCACGTTGGCCGCCACGGTTCGGTCAAAAAGGGAGGGATCCTGGTCGACCACTCCCAGACACCGCCGCAAGTCCTATGCAAAGAACATTCGCAGCACATCCGATTCGAGGCAAATCAGACCATATCTGGAATATTTTACAGCTTACAACACACCTCAAAAAGATAGAACAGTGATTCACCAGTATTTTAGCAGGATTTTAATGGATTTTACTTTTCTCTCTTTTAGGGGTTGCTACCATAGACTCCTGCCACCGTGGGCAAGTAGATTTTCCAAGTGAAATCCTGCTTAGACTCATTACGCATTGCAACTTTTCATAACTTTTAAGCATCCTGAAGGCCAGTTTGACCAAACAGGCTCCAATCACCTATTTCCAACACCCCTCTTGATCACAGAGATTCCAGACTCTTCTCTCCGAACTCCTTTTTGCAAACTTTCACTTCTCATGAACTGCGTCCCGCAGGTCCTTTAAATCAACATCTCGAAGGTCATGACCATCTAATCGCACACATCCCTCCTCACAACAGCCACGTCGCCAAGTCATTATGGGGTCAAGTCATAGCAAGTACCCCAATTGGATGCTAAGTTTTAACATCTAGAAATGAAAAAGGTGGGTTCATGGGCCTTGAAGTTTGATCCATGCCTCGGTGGCAATAGACCTTGAACACCGACTTCCCAGACATTGGGAAAGGTCTCCCTTGTGCAACTGAAACATCCCGTGGTCAGGCCCCAGAGGTTAGATCGCTACCATGTTATCATATGTTATCTATATTATTCATTATTATTCTATATTTAGGTGGCCATCCACCTTAGGTTTGTCATGTAGCATATCATATGCACTTCCACTTTTTTCCTGGTTGGTGGTTTCAACATCTTTCAATCCTCCCCGAATAATATTATTTAATTGATTTTAATTGCGTATATTTAATTGGGATGATCATCCCACGCAAAACATCACTCGGTTTTCGACAGTTTGGCTCCTGAGGATCTGCCAAACGTGCACAGAGCTTCAAAATCGTTGACTTTCCAGCTCCACTTGCCTGCCAGTTTCATTTCCCAGGACTGGGATTTTTGAGACAACATTCTCATTGTGTTTTCAGAAAGGCTTGTTTGTCTATATTCAGTTACATTGTTTTTTGTCAATATATTGCATGATCTGAAGTAATGTTGTTTTTTTGGTGTCCATGCACAAACCTTTTCTATTAGAAATACAGAAAGGCTTGTTGTGGGCCCGCAAAAGGCATTTTATTCCCCAAATGCATTGCATGGTCTACAACAATATTGGCCTTTTGCTGTCCATACACAAGCCTTTTCTAGTGGAAATAGAGCTTAGAGTGGTTAACCACCCAAAATAAAGCCAAACAAAGCAAAAAGAACAAAAAACAAAAAACACAATGTTTTGGGGACTACTTGGATCTAGGCATGTTCAGACTAGTCTGGAAAACATTGTTTTTTTTGTTTGGTTTCTTTGTTTTTTTTGGTTTCTTTGGTTTCTTTGGGTTTTTGACTCCTTAGGATTATATAATCCAGATTAATCCAAACGAAATCTGATTCATCTTGCCCCAAGGCATTCTTGTCAAACCATTATTTAAAAACAAAATGTATGCTAAACATGCGCAGTATTCCTTGGGGATGTGCAGTTTTCCTTTTCAGGTGTGAATCCTTTGGGGATGTAAAATTATGTTTTTGGTGAAGGATACCGTTCCTTCAAATAAATGGTGTTCCTGTCCCAGTAGAACGCAGCTGGAGTTCTTTGAAAGGAGTGTTAAATATTTTCAAATCATGGTGTAACTTTCAAAAGAGGCAGATGATTCAATTTTCTTTTTGGTGAGTAAAACCTTTCCTTCAAACAAATGGTGTTCCTTCCAAACAGATGGCAGCTGGGTTTCTTTGAAAGGAGTGTTACATTTTTTTAAAGAAATGGTGCTACTTTCAAACATAAAGGCAAGCTGAGCTTCTTTGAGAGGAATGTTACATCGTTGAAGGACACACTGCATATTTTGACACAATATTGTTTCTGTTGTTTAAACTAAACTGTTTCAATCTTTGAAGAAAACAGCATCTGCCTGAAGGAATATTACCAGGATAAACGAAGAACACAGTAATACTGCACTTTAGAACACAATACACATCGTAGATAACACATATTGTGTTCAAAAAGACTCCAACCTCCACAAAAATATGTCTTCCTGAAAAAACATTTGACTAGCTCAAAAGCAACCACCAGCCCACCAGCTTGTACATGACAACAACTTTCTTGGCTGGATGCTTTGTAAGGAAAACTGCACTTCTTTGAAGAACATCATTTCTTCAAAGCATTGTTTGCTGGGAATGTAGCACAGGCATACAACTTAATAGACTATATACAAATATTTCTCTTTGGGCAATGAAAGCAAGTGAAAAAACAACTGCATTGCCTGATATTGTTTGCAATTTTGCCTTTAACTCAATGTGTTGCATTTTCTTTGGTCAACTGCTGCGCTGCGCAGCTCAAACTCACTGCGCAGCTCAAACTCATTCAACATTATTATGTACTTCCACACCTGTTTGAAAACACTTGATTTTCTAACTAAAATATGCCTTGTAGATGAATTAAGGTTATGCTTCAAAGACGACTCATCTTTTCAAAAGAAGTAGTATTGTACCACAATCATATGGAAACATGACAGTAGTGTATCCCTAGGTTTCAAAACAATATTTCCAATTTTGATGATGTTTGCCACACAAAAAGAAGGATATAGAACTATTGTTTATGAGAAGTACATGACCTGAACTTATCCACTGTAATTTTGTATTTTATGTTACATACATATTCTGCTGCACCTAATGCTTCAAAGTGGAGATATATTCTGTTTTCTCTTCTAGGGTGGAAATTCTTGGAATTTGCCACATTTTGAACCCAATGACTACCATATTGTTCTAAAGGAGTGCATTTTACAGCTGAATATGTGTTTTTCTCTGGGTCAGGCCTCCTCCTTTTAAACATCCTATTTGATTATGACCATTTCCCAAAGGATACAAGAACATGAGGAAAGCCTACTTTCCAGCGCTGGCAACAAGCCCCTCTCTATGTTTTAGCATGTCTTATAAGTTGTCTTAAGTTATCTAAAATTGTAAGCAACCAACATGGGGGACAAAGATCATTGCTTAGATTGAATGAAATTGAACGATACTACTTAGTACTTAGTAACTTTCACTTTTCAGGTGATGTTTTGTCTCCCGAAAAAGTACCCACACAGCTCATGGACACCAAGGTACTCCGACCAAAGCCACCACTTCGCCAGGGTTCACACAGAAGCTGACGTCACGTAGCGCCCAACGGTCCTATCACCATGCTCAACATCTCAAGAATTAACTTTTGAAGATATTCAGCTTGTTGATGCCGTGGGAATCTTGCAGAGCTCCGTTTTCTTGTTGGAATCCATCCACATTCTTTTGTTCAATCACCATTTTTTCATATTTTTTCTTGATGTAGACTCCAAACCCAGCCTTGGGACTATCGTAGCAAAAGCCAACTCGATGTAGTTCAAGCCGGCCGCTGACCTATGGACAGCGGGGAAGAGATCCAGGAATAAACTTTGAACCCGTCGACCCACAAACTTGCCATTGATCTGATAACGAATGATATTTCAGACAGCCCACTGCGAACCACACATGCACAAGAAAGTGGAAAATCATGGAGATGGCAATTGGCAATTGGTCAATCTTTGTGAGATCATCTTCAGGGGATGACCATCCAGTGAGGTATGGAAACAACTGACCAGCTCATCTGTGGGTCCTCAGCGCCACCGGTTCAGCCGAGCTGCAGATGAGCGTGGCAAAGGCTGTGCATTGGGCCGGGTGTACCTCAACCAGTGCACTGGTGCTGATTTGGTGCTACCATGTGCTACCAGTATCAAATGGGTCTGTTGCATCTGGAAAAAACAATGGTGTTTCCATTTCTTTCCCCCAATTTGCTCATCATACTTTCTATGAAATTGTATAATTTCGGGGGACGCTTGATACCCAATGGATCCATAGGATATCTCCAGGATTCGCGAAGATCCCCCGTTTATGCAGACAGGTTGCACGCTCGGCTCGCGGTCAGTGAGGTCAAAATATCTTTTGGAAACAGCCTTGACGGGACAACCCATTGACGGATACTGATGGTACATGATCCACTTTCCATGCTGGGCTGCTGAAAAGCTGAAGTGACACGAAGTACTGTAAATATTGTTTATTTATTTATGACATGGAATGAAATGGATATATATAAATAAATTAATATATATATATATAGATATAAATATATATATAAATATATATATATAGTGAGTATCCAATGACGACCATTATGACGAACCACTCTCTCCGAATCTCTCAGAGCTCTCCAGTTTCGGCGTTCTCCTGTGCACGCGCCATGCCCGTGAACAACTCTGAGAGCTCGCGAAAGCCTCGCCGATAGCTCCACAGGAGAGTCCTCCGCTGTGCTGCACAGCTACGGAATGCGAAAAGGAACATCTTGCGTTTTTTAGAAAAAAACCTGAAAGAAAATTTGAGCTGACAACCCCCAAAATGGCATCAAACACTCCACACAAAGGAAAGACCATCTTCCATTTCCAGGATTCTCGGGGGAACTTTGGATTGCCATTGGCCAAATGCAATGCATGCGGACTCAAGAGTGATGACCCCATGGTCCGCGGCCTGTAGGTGTAGAATTGTCCCATGGTCAACTCGCCACGTGCGATGAACAAGCAGGACAAACCTGCTTGAAGCTGGCATTGTTTTCAGCTCATGGGGAGTATATGGACTCGGGGTGACTATTCTGAAGTGAAATCATTTGTTAAAGCCATCATCTGCCCCTACATCTGTATACATCACTGTATCTGCTGTCTAAAACTTAATGGCTGCCTTTAATATCCTTTATATAATATCCAATAACCAATTACACCAATACAATATTCAACTGTCAACAGCTCAGATTTCATCTGCAGCCAAGGCTCACAAGAGCGGAACATCTGTCAGTGCATCGTTCCTTAGGAAGCTACATTACCATCTCTACCAGGGGTGTCAACATGTCCCGTTTCAACCCTTCCCAAACATCGGGGTACTGTATTATACCCAGCACCCACATGAACCTGGTATGATGTCATGATTGAACTACTCAAAATAGATCAAAATGAGACTTTTACCGGCTTTACCAGCCCCTGTCTGCCACAAAAACTTCTTTGGCTTGCAAACAAGCAGCAAAAGGGAGGAGACAAAGCGAAGCGCTGTCTCTTTGTACAGAGTCTGCTGAATCACCTCTGCCAGTGTCTAAGCACGGGAGGAAATGGATGGAAAATCAAGAGGCAAAAAGAGAAAGTGTATATACGTCAAGTTTACCACCTTGTGGCAATATGTGGCAACCATTTAGGTCATGTATATACCTATACCATCCTATACATTCCTATACCATTATACCATAGGTCGGAGCAACCCTAGCCAGGGTTCAACTGAAACGGGTTCAATCTTTTACCCTGGGCCTCCAAGTAGCTCTCAGTGGCATCCTCGTACTCCTGATGTGAGCGACTGATTTGTTTAAATGACAGCACCCTCGTGGCCAAAATGAACAGAGCAGGTAGACCTGAGATATGAAATCAGGAGATGGATCGAACATTCACAAGATTTAAACCTCTTGGTTTTCCCATAGATGGATTTCAAAGGATTTCAACCATCCCTTTTCTGGCCCGATGTTCCCAGTATTGGTTTAAAGGAAAATCTGCAGGAAACCCCTATATTTGGAGGAATAAACACCGGTTTTCCTCTAGATTTTCCCTTAAACCAACCCATTGAACTGTTGAAAGATAAGGATGACATGGGAACCACTGTGGCTCCTTGGTCTCTGTTCCTTCTGCCCCTGCCAGTTGAACTGCTCTCACATTTGCAATGGCCTAACAGAACCCAGTGGTTGGAGGGGGAAATGGGGCTTCACCCTCAATAATTCACCAAGGGATTCGGGATACTCTATTTTCAGAGAAGTCCATTTGTGAGGGCTCAATACCAACATCTTTGTGCCATTTTCAAAACGCAACATGATGCCATGTTCTGTTCTTTCTACTGCTGCTGCCCGTCTGGGACCACTTGGTGGGCTGTCAAATATCTACCCCACTTTTGTGGCTCAGTGACTCAGTGAAGGGTTAATGACATCGGGCACCAAAATCAACCAAATACGTACAACCGTACAATACACATATTAAATCACTAAAACACCATGAACAAATCATATCAATGTTTTGACAAATGATACCTCCACTAATCCCATCCCCTTGATACTAGGCAGCCCCCAGAAACCAATGACTGTAACACTGTAGTTGAGTCGCTGTTGTTGATGATTATATCATATCCCTATACAATCCCAATTACAGGAGATGTCCATCATTTATCACTCATATCATATCCCCATATTTTTGCTGGTTCAGACTTCCATATATGATGGGATTTATCCAAGTCCCTATTGTTGATGGTTATATATATCATTATATCCCCATACAACCCCCTTAAGTTCAAACTAATTACTAATTTCTATAGTTAAGTCACTATTGTTAGATAAATCCCTATTGTTGATGCTTATATATAGGATCTTATAGGTCTATCAGATCAAAAAAAACGTTAAGTCATGTTAAGTCAAATGTTGATGCTGTGCTCGGATGGGATGGGGTGGGATGAGGATGTGAACCTTTCTTCGCCTACGTTCCTTCGACCTTGCATAAGATGTTGATGCGACCCTCACATGGGGCCGGAGTGGGGATGTTAGCAAGAGACTTGCCTCACTGTTATCCGATGGAACGTTAACATTCCTCAGTTGCGCTTGCTTAAAAGGTAACATTTTTTATTCCTGTTTTTGATTTTCGAAAACATTACACTTTTTCAACCAATCTTTGCCTCCAATCCGAGCTTAGAACTCTGTCGCAGAATTAGTGCAAAAGACAACATTTTTTTGCGACCAATGGTTGGAAAAAAATTGGTAAAACTGAAACTGGAAGAAACTTGTTCAGACCCTGGTTCTCGCTGGCTTTGGGCTGTTTCCATTGTTTTCCTGTTTTGCAGTTTACTGAGGCTTTGTAAAGATATTGGGAGGGGGACTTAGACACACAAACTCTTAGAGACTTGAGTCCCTATTTCTGATGGCTATTCGGAGGTTTCCTAAAATCAGGCTACCCCTTAATCAACTAGCTATTGGGGATTTTCCATGATTTTCCATGATTTTCCATGGTTTTTAGATGGGGAGTTTCCATGATTTTCCAATAAACCAACTAGCTATTGGGGATCCCCCATGGAAACCCCCATGGATCCACCCTATCAGACTCCCCGGCCGTCGCCTCCGAGGCTACGCCATTGACGCGTGCCAGGGCATCATTCTGCAAGGCTCCGTAGCGACCAACGACCTGGCTTCGCCCCCTAGGGTCAGCGGTCAATGGGGGAGTTGGTCATTTCCCCTATGAGATGTTACAATGGGTTATAAAGGTCTAACTATAACTCATGTTATGGTGGTTATAACATAATTAAGTGTAAATGGTTGATATATCATAGGTTATCATAAATCATAATGGGTTATAAGAGGTTAAAAGAGGTTGTATAATATCTCATTATAATAGTTAGACCTTTATAACTGTATTCAAACTGCTGTCACTAACTATATTTATTAAAACACAGTTTTACATTGTTTAAGGAATAGTTGTCAATTAATTGTAAGATACTACAATTAGTTGACCACATATTCCGGACTACTATATACTCATGTTATTAGTGACAGCAGTTTGAATAAATGTCAATCAATATCAACATAATTTTAATTATAAATATCCTTAAATATCAGTAAATATCATTAAATATGATTAAATTTGATTAAATATCATTAAATATCATTAAATATCATTAAATATCATTAAATATCACTAAATATCATTAAATATCATTAAATATCATTAAATATCATCAAATATCATTAAATATCATTAAATATCATTAAATATCATTAAATGCCAAGCAACTATCAGCTGTAGGTATCTCACATAGCAAGAAACTTACCAAGTACCCTGGCGGCTTCAGAGTGGACACCACCTGTCCGGTCTTCTTGACCAGAAAAAATGCCATTGGCAACGGAGCCTGAAGCATCGGTTGGATGGGCCAAACACCTATTGCTTGATGGGGTTCCAATGGAGTCTGTTGGGTTTATGATGGATAGAATGACATATTGTATAAATATATAAAGAGGTACCGGTACAATATATGTGTACATATACGTACCATGTGTATATATAATCATATATATATATATAGATGCTCCCGTCCTCCGTCTCTCCACCCACCCCCCCCAATGGGTTGGGTCCCCAGGTAGCACCCCCACTTCCCTTCTATTTGCAAGCTATTGGCAGCATTTCTGAGGTCCAGCTTCGTATTTGCTAGGCCTTTGCAGCATTTCTGACTACCAGCCTCGCATTTACTATGTACATGCTACCTTTTAGGCGACCTGCGCAGCACACATACTCCCTCAAAGTACCTACGTGCTACCTAAAGTCATATATACATGTGATATGTATCTACTTCATATTTACTACCTGTGTACTCTGACAACACTACATGTGTTTAACATTTACCGTACCTACCATAAATTACAATCATGCCATGCATACCATACCTATCATACCTATCATACATACCATACATACCATACATATGAAACATAATTACCACACCTACAGACATACAATAGCAAACATACATGCCATACATACCATACCTACCCTACATGGGAAACATTCCATACCCATCATAGTAACCATACAGACCATACATACTGTCATATCAAACATACCATACCCAACAGACTTACATACCATAGCTACCATCCATACAATACCAACCATTCATGCCATACATACCATACATACCAAACATACCATACTTTCCAAACATGCCATACCAGACCGACCATACACACCATACATACCCAACATACCATACCACACCCCACCACACCACGGGGGGGGGGAGGGGGAAGATATCATATGGGGCCAGTATATGGGACCCATCCCATGGGGGGGGAGGGGGGGTGGCAGGGCCTGGTGCATATATATATATATGTATATAATGGGTCATGACATGCTGTAAATAGTTATAACTATAAATTATAAATCTAGAACTACTTGGCCATTGGGATATTGGGGATTGGTCAAAAGCAATCAAACCGCACTTGGGTGGATGACAATCTACTTTCCAGATATTTTGATGTTGACCATGGTACCAGGGTTGTCTTGCAGTGAGATTCTTTTGAAACACTGGGATATACATGGCGGACGAAATTACCTATCATTGTTCATTTTTATATATTTTTATGCCATACGCAAATTAGGGTCGTACCCTATCGGTAGTGAGGATTTCTGCCTTCACAGACTTTCAGGCGACTCATGCAAACAGGGTATCGGTATAGGGTCGTCCCCTCTCAGTAATGAAGGTTTTGTTCACCCCTTAGCAAGGCTAAGGCGAAGCAAAACTAAATTGGTATTACATTGTATTACACTATCCGCCGACCCCGGCTGACGCAAGGAGGAACGCGTAAGGGAAGAAGAGTTTATGACAACTACAACCACAACAACAACAACAACAACAACAACTTCAACAACTACTACTACTACTACTACTCCTGCTGCTACTACTACTACTACTACTACTGCTGGTGCTGCTACTACTACTACTACTAGTAGTACTAGTACTAGGACCACTACCACTACTACTACTAGGACCACTACCACTACCACTACCACCACCACCACCACCGCTGCTACTACTACTACTGCTACTGCCACTGCCACTCCTACTACTACTACTACTACTACTACCACCACCACTACTGCTACTCCTACTCCTACTCCTACTCCTACTACTACTACTACTACCACCACCACCACCACCACTACTGCTACTCCTACTCCTACTCCTACTGCTACTGCTACTACTGCTGCTACTACTACTACTACGACGACGACGACTACGACTACGACTACGACTACGACTACGACTACAACGACATTTTGAACCTAAAATTTCTGAAAATGGACCATTTTTACCTTTAACGGCGCTAACAAACTATGGCAAAAAAAATAAGGACTATGACTTGTATTTGGCACCTGGCTGGCCGCAAGTTGGCCCTAAAAAGCAACATTACCACCAGCAGTAGCAGGAATGTATACCTGTTTCTGTACCTGTTTCTACGGTTTCAGAAGCGACGTTAGGCATTCTTGGCTGGCAAGTTTTTCGCCTTTCTGTCCCTTCACTGCCATGGTGTTTCAGCGTTTCGCATGCCGCAAAACGGAACAATAACTGCAACCGTTGCAGCTACAGCAGCATCAGCAACCATAAACATGAGTGTTTTAGCGTCTCCCATGCCGCAGACATGCCGCAGACCTGAACAAGAACTGACTACGCTTGACTTACCTTAGACTCAAACAGCAGAGGTACTCACCTACAATTTTTCCTCTCTTGCTTCATCCCTTCCACTTGACGTGCATTGGGCCCTGCTGATATAGCGCACCAAGTCACCATGTTCAAACTGATTCTGCAACAACAATCGACACTGTTCCATATAAAATCATTCTGTCATCCTTATAACTTATAACTTTCAATGAAACATGTCAAGAGTCAACAAGTCTAAAATTCAACATCTACGTACCTGACTGAAGCTTCCATTGAAGACCCACACGTCTTCGGTCATCTCAAACCTCCATATCTGCTATCCTCGAACCAAATAATCACCTCCAAAATGCAACTTTCCAATGCGCGGAGGTCCACGCATGCCACGCTCCCAAAAAGCACTACATCTAAAAAGCAAACAAGTGTTCCATGACAGAAACCCTTAACAAAGAACATAAGAACCACAGCATCCCTTCACGCGACAGATTGTTGTGTTCCATTGCTGTAGTTCAGGAAGCTGGGTCATCAGTTTCCTCTGCCCTCCACAAGCTGGCAAAAACACCTCGTCCTTTTTTTTCCGGGGTCGGCTTAAATATAATTTTGTCGGTTACTCATATGAGGATGGGACAAAATCGGGTAAATATCTGCCCTATCCTGCCCTAAAATGGCTAGTGGACACGAACAACAACAGAATCTATGGTTGTGTAGATTGTGTAGTAGTCCTTAAATTCTGCACAATTGATGATAATTGGAGATTCCGAAATTTCTGAGCCATCTGCAACACTGATGACCGTCAGCAGCAAGTGCTGCTTCGCCATGAGGACAAGTGAGACGACCTCCCGCAGCCACGCATGACCAATCAAGCTGATGATTTAGCACGTAAATTCGGGTGATTCAACGTGATTTTATCCATGAAATCGATGATTCAACCCTCATGACTGGAGATTTAATCGATAGTAAATGGGGTTGATAATTCAAAAAGGATTGTACACATGAAACGTGTCATTAAATCAGACACTTATAGACACTTGCCGTTTCACATGATTTAGGTCCACCCATTTTGATCCAATGCATAAAATCGGTAGAAAGGCAAGAATTTTGCGAACAAACTGTATTGAATTCAAGGGACGTCGTCGTGACAGTTGGTTCCAAAAGATATATTCTGACTGCCAGATCGCCGTGGGGCCCAGAGAGCTGGCTCGGGAGTGGCTGTGTAGAACAGGCTGGCCAGCAAGCTGGCGATGACATGCTGACGAGGAAGCTGGTGAGCAGAGGAAGAAGAAGAGGAGGAAGAGGTCAAGGAGCCGGGATGTCTGGTTAAAATCTAAAGACCCTCACCTGGCATGTGGGGAACAAAACTCTTTCTGAGCGCACTGAGCGCCCTGCCAATCGAACCAAATTCGTCACCAAGTTTTCTGGCGCACGATTCAGCACCTCAGTCCCACTCAGTCCCAACAGAACCGCTACCTCTTTTGGCGCTGTTGGTGCTGTGTTTCCATCTACGGCCCTCACGTTTTGAAGCTGGTCTGTGTCATTTGTCAACCTGCGCAAGCCGCTTATCATGGCACTACATGGCGTTGCTGTTCTGACTACATGAGTTTGGGGTTGGAAAATGGTCATTAATCATTGACATTCATTAACCATAGGACCTATAGGATTTGGGACTATTTTCGGACAAGCCGACAAACCATAGATTTTAGATGATTTTAGGGTTGGAACGAAGCACTCTCAAGGTTTGCCCGATCAAATTTGCCGCACGAGTGTTGGTCAAAACTAGGTTGGGTGGATCATTCCTTGAAAGTGACCGAACTCTGTTGTTCAGCTGGGCCATGAATTTTGAGCCCCGCCCACCTAAATCGATCAACACCCACCTATAATATGAATATGGATCAAACGGAGATATCATATGGGAAATAACCAGCATGATAATCCCATTAAGCCACCATTGTTTCAATTTTTTAGAGACAATCCCATCAAAATCCCATCACCATATTTCCAACTGGGCTCGTTTCATCCCCCAAAAAAGCTCCCTCCCAACAGTCCTGGAGACCAATGCACCACTGGAGTTTTTCTCAAAAAATGCAACCTCTTGTCGCATCAAGGCCTCCACCGGTGAAGTGATTTCATGAAGATATCGGATCTATCCAGCACGACTTGGGCAACATGCTGCTAATAAAACTGCACTGTATATATGTATATATAGGGGATTAGGGGATTCATGGGGATTCCATTCAACAGATGTTGCGATTCAAATTCTCAAACATATGTAATCCTATGTGCGATTTTGTATCAATAAATCGGAAGCTCCACCAAATAAACAAATAGCCCTAATAGTCCTACAAAGGGTCCCGGTCACCGCCAGTACCCCCATACATATCTCGGTCCAGCAATGAAGCCTTGAACAACTTTCTCCTCATTTGCATCGACATCTTCCACCTGCCACTTGGCAGAATTTGTTCAGCTGCCAGCCCAGCGAGTGGCAGTTAGACTTGATGAATGGACCATTGCCGAAAATGAACACAATGTGAACATAATATGAACCACTGATATTGCCAATAAGGTATCCTAGAATTCAAATCAACAAAACTACCAAAACATGTTCCCCAGGTGCAGACCCAGCCCATGAAACCATGGATTATGCTGCCTGGCCAAAGCAAATAGGATGCCTTGCACCACATTGGCCTGAAAAGTGATCAACCGCACATCAGCCCCATGATGCGCCTTGGAAGTCTCCCATAGATATCCACTCCAAAAATCTTCACACATTATATGTAAATCTATGTAATGCAAAATGAGCAGCGAAGTAGCCATAGAGGGCCGCAGCAAAGTAGAGGCCTATGGCATCAGTTCCAGCACGCATCGGACCAGTGACACGTATCAGGAACCAACCTTTTCCAAGTCTGCTTTGACTCAACACCCAAGGTGGGGCTACCTCAAACACAGTGAACATTTTCTGCCCCTCATCAACAGCCCATTCAAATCTGGGTTTATCATGGTTTATTGCATTTATCCAAAACATGAGTTGCCTTCAAAAGCCACATGATCTAGCACAAGTTCTCGTAAAGACACGAATCTCCCAGCCAAATGGTCCAACAGATCAACAGTGATCTATAGTGTATAATGATCTATATTTAAAAGCAACAGTGATCTAATTATAATGATCATTAATGATCTATACTTCTAGCAGGAGACCACAGGATCAGACCAGGGGGAATACCCCAGGCCCCAGCCCATCAACGTTGCCTGCGATGGGTGCCAAGGCATTCACAGCATCGCCTCCCTTCCCCACGAAACCCAAGGCCACATCCAGGAGTCGACCCGTGAGAAAGGCCCTGGCCAGTCATGGAAGTATAGCTTGGGATATTTTAATATATTTACGGGTCTACCACCATCAACAATAGGGGGTTTAATATGGTTTAATGGGATTTCATGGGGATAATGGGATAGATCACCAACCATCTACCAAAAAGCAGATTGATAATGGACAAAGACTGCGTCACACGACGCACCGGCACCAAAACGCACGTCATGGAACGTACCGCCAAAACGCACGGAACGCACAGCAACAAGACACTAAGCTTTTTGGGGTTCACTCTATGTTCGTCGAGCTGAACCATCAGGGCATCTTCAAAACTCACATCTCTTTTCGCTGCTCCCAGCAAGCGTTCCCAGGATTGTGCTCTTGGAAATCTTGGAACAAATTAGTCTGAAGATTTGAATTTCAAATCTGATGACCTATGATATCTATGGATTGATTTAAAAGGAACGTCTACGGAGTCTGGAGCTAGTATCAACAAGCAAATCTTCCAATCTGAAGAACCTTGTGGCTCCATAGCATTTCATAACCGGATTCCCGATCATGGATTCTATAATGTCACCAACTCTCCTTAACTTGATGAGATTCTAACTTGGCAACACCCTACTCGTTGGTTGTTTGCATTTATTACTGCGTGCTCAAGCACCCTCAAGACAGCGCCTGAGAGATGCTGTACCGGCCAGGGACATTGAAATCAGCGTCGCGGGAATCAGCAAACGAAGCTGCGCCTGGCCAACAAAAATCATGAATTGTACCACTTTCCTGTCAATAATCCCACTAATGTGGTCAGCCCAATCACAAAGACCTTCCCAGCAACATCCAGCAACTGACCCAAATCTACAGTAGGAGTTTTGTTAAAACAACATATCCGAAATAGGGGTACATACTGCTTGGCTAATAGAGATTCCTAGGTCTTCCTCTTACAGATTAATTCACAAGTCCTATGTGCGGTCCATCAATCCACCCGACCTGGTCCCGGAACTCTCGCCATAGACGTGGGATCACCAATCGACCTGCGCTGTCAGTTGCTTCGAGACCAAGTGTCATTAGATACACGGGGAATATCCCTTTTCTGGATGGAACATGGTTAATTTATGCATATGTCTTCCATATATATATATAAAATATAATATGTGTATATATATAATATGTATATATATAATATAATATATATGTATATATATCACAAATATCACCATATATTACATGTATGTCATCGACTTCTCTCTCTCTCTCTCTTATAAATATATATATATATGTATGTAAATGTCGTCAAGTATAGGTATATGTTTGCTTTTTGATGTCCTTAGCATTGCATGTGTGTATTTGTAAAAATGTTGACAAATTGAAATTATATTCAACTATATAACACATATTTATACATACACTGCATCCATATCATCAGAATGCCCGGGCCCCACCAGTTGCCTACACATTTGTTCGCGTCGGGCTTCTCAGGATCTTTGCCAGATCCAATTCGCTGAGAGACAGATGAACATATCTTGTGCCTTGCGCGGAGATATTGGCAGCTGACACCATCGTGCCAAAGATTATATACTCAATAAATGTGATGGGACTTGTCATGATCTGTCTGAAAATGCTGGTAGACACTTGGACTTAGTTGTTTCCTAGTTCCTTCTGTCTCACAAATCGTCACAAATAAGCATTGCTCAGCCATTTGTCACAAGATGTCGACCCTGCCTTCGAGACGCTCGTCTCTGCGACCAAACCACTGCCACCTGAGAGCTTAATTGAACCTTTCGGTACAAGATTACAATCTCAATATGCGGATGACAGTTGGGACGAAAGCTGGCTGGGAGGGCAAAGAGAGGAGGAAGGTGTGATGAAAGAGAGGTGTGTGAGGAATTGGGAGATACAAAGTGGAGAGTAAGTCTGATGCTGCTGATGATGCTGACGGGGACAATATGGCGACCATGTCCCCAGGAGTGATCGAGCCACGGCAAAACTGCTGTGAAAAGCCAACCGGGGGGATAGTTGACTAATTTATGAACTTTCGTGCGATTGGCGATTCCAGCCCCTGCCAATACCTTGATAACGCAAGAGGGATTTCAGCTAGCCGAAGCTAGCTTTCGTGATGAGATGTTGGTTACAGTTGGTCGCCCCAAATTAAGTCATTCCAAGTTGCGCTTGCCGAGGCCCCAAAAGCACAGATTCCTCGGCCTCGGTTGGACTTTGTAGCACAAGTTGTTGGACCTGCAGATGTTACCTGCAACGCCATAAGGTGCACACCATCCAGCCGTGCTTGTGCAGAAGGCTGTTCTTGAACCCTGGCACCATGAAGGGCATTGTGAGCACTCGAGAAAAGCAAAGATAAGAGTCTATAATCTTCTCCAGTTAAAGTGACAAATAGTGACAAGCCCCTGCAAATATGGTGATGAATTGATGACATTATTGATGACATTTCATGACGAGCACAATACGTTCCTTGGGAAGATCCTTTGAGCTGGGGATTCCCATGGGATTCCCATGGGATTCCCATGCCCCCTACCACCATCTACCACCATCTACCACCATCTACCACCAGAATTGCACCTTCGAGGCTTGCTTGTCACAGAACCAACACGAGGCCGAGCACTTCCCGGCCAATCTCGGCAGTGAAGGAGTGAATGGTACCCAGATGCTCCATGTATGGTCGATGTTTACTACAGATGCATCCCTAAGATCTTGAGATAATTTCTATGGAGGTTTTCTTAAATATCTTTTGCTTATTAAAAAAAAAAATCATTCTTAATCACTGTTTTGCTACAATGTCTTGCTCAGCTTTGGTCACATTTAGTAACTCTTTATGTATGCCTTCTTGAGTTTTCCGTCTGTGGAGTTAACATCTATGGCTTGTCAATGGGCCTTGGTGTTCAAAGCAGCCTTTTCGAGTTGATTTTGTCATCGTTTTGTTATCGTTTTTTTATCACTATAGTTTTGCTGTCACCCCCACAAATACACAGTGCAATGTAACACAATGTAACACATATCACTTGCGTTCATGAATCCCATGCCAGTAGAGTATCAGTAACATGATGTTTACATATATATATACTGTTGGTTATCGTTTCTTTTTCTTCCTTATCGTTTGACAGTGAATGGGCCATATCCAGTACAAAAGGGCACGTGCTTAGCTAAATTCAAAGGACGCAGGTTTCTTTTTACTTCCTCATACGGTATGTAGCCGATCTATCACAGGTGGAGCATGTGGGGTAGGGCTCAAGGATGTGATCAAAGGCGACGTCGCTAAGCCGCTAAGCACCGAACTCATGATGAGATTCTGTCGGATCCAGGTCAACTTTTTAGCTCTGCATGGCTCAATTAGGCATCACTGATGGGGCTGTAAATCAGAAGTTTCAATAGCGGATCTAAAAAGAAATGTTGTAAAGATCAGCCAAATGATTCTCTGATTCTGGCCATCTTTAAGGTAAGGACCTACCTGACCCAAAAACTGAAGATCCTGTGCTGGGCATTTGTGTACCCGGTTTGAGATTCCAGTCAACCACTCTGAAATCATGAACCTCTGACTATCATGGAATGCAGTGACACACGGCTTGGGCCAAGTGAAACATGCCAAGTAGGTACAGTAGTGACAACAGCTTTTGCAACTCAACCACTGCAGTCATGACTTGATCCCCTGGAAGAAGGGTGGCCAACACTCTCCGACATCATCACTGGTTGGTGGTTTCAACACATAAACACATTTCAACCCCAAAATCTCGTCGATTGATACCACCATGACACGCAGACTGCGAAACAAAACATCTTCGAAACCCTCTCAGCTTGCAAAAACCGTCTTTTGCAAAGAGCAGCGGCTGCGAGTTTGAAGCAAACAATTCTCACTAAACCTCTACAGATCTCCACTACCCCAAATCGCAAAAACATGTCGCAAACATGTTGCGACTAATGTTATAGACTGGAGAAAGACCATTGGAATCACACGTTCAAACAAACACTTGGAATCCCACCTTTGAGTCATCACAACTAGGTAGACAGATCCCTCAACCGTCTGGTTCCGTGTCTTCACAAAGATCCAAGATTTGACGTGCATTTGCTTCGGATTCTTGTGCTCCCTCCATGTCGCCCAATTGCTTCTGGTCAGGGTGCTGCAGCTTTGAGAACGCAAAGGAAAACAAGAGGCAATGACTACAAAGTGCAACAGGAACAGGATCAAGAACGAACAAAGCAGAACAAACCATAACAACAAGAACTGCAATAAATCAAAAAGGATATCAACACATAGAACGACAACACAAGGGAAAAAAACAACAACTTATTCCTATACCTCAAGCCAATCTTATCAACCCTCATTTGCAACTACATCTTCATCTTGAACATGAACTCAATCTGGTTTTGTTGGAAAATAGGCTACCCCAAAACCTCCTGCTTTCCCCTTGATCAAATTCCCACCTAATAGGGTATCTAAATCCTCATTCTCAGGTACCAAACCCCATATCTCCCATGATTGCTGGTTGATACCCCTCATGGTTCTTGGTTTATCTCCGGTTCTTGGTTTATCTCCGTAAACATTGCCCAAACCACCAGCTTATCCCCGTAAAGAATCCCTATAACAGCCCCCGTAACATCCCCGTGACAGTTGGTCATATTGTGAACATCCTCATCATTAGCGGTTCAATCCCCATTGCTCAGGGGTTGGTAAATGTCCGACTTGAACATCACCCAACAAAAAGGGGATAGAATGTCCAACAGATTCCTGAAAGTGATATTCAAAATGTTTGATAATCTGATAACCCCAAAACTCCCCGGGCCCCCGGGTCCTGTGCAATGCTCAAGTCCTGAAAGACTCGTGCACCCATCTCGGTGTCCAGCATCTCAGTTTCCTCCAGCACCTGCAACGCCGCCTCGAAATCTGCCACCGCCTCCTCAAGAAGCTGCCCATTGGCCTTGGCTATGCCCATGTTCACCAAGATGTCGGCACCCAAACCTGAGAGAATTTGCTTGGAATCCAGAAATCCTCCAGGTTTTGATGTGAAAATACTCCATTTTACCACAATATCCACAATTCATATGGCCATGCAACAATGGGGAAAATATATGAACATGAGCATATGAAAACATGATAAAAATGTGAATTAAGGGACCGGATAACCCCACAACTCAACTTCTTCCAATAATCAGAAAAAGTGGTTGAAACGGAAGGGAGAAAAGAGAAAGGACAATGGAGATATATGGAGATGGTGGAGGATCGATGATTTTAAAAAATTGTGTGTGAAGAGTTGTGTGTGTGTGACAAAGTTGTGTGTGAAAGGTTGTGTGTGTGACAAAATTGTGCGTGAAAGGTTGTGTGTGTGTGACAAAGTTGTGTGTGAAAGAGTTGTGTGTGACAAATTTGTATGTGCCAAAGCTGTGTGAAAGAGTTCTGTGTGTATTAGAGAGAGATGGACTCACTTGCAGCGTGGATGTCACCAAGCACCACGCCTGCCACGCAAAACGGAGATTGATGTGAGCAAGTCCCACGCCTGCTACGCAAACCGAAGGTGGATGTCTGAAAGCGCCACACCTGCCACGCAAATGGAACGTCGATGTTGCCAAATGCCACGCCTGCCACGCAAAGTGCCGCCGCGTCACGGGCGACAGAACTTCGACCAAGCACACCACCAGACCCAGCCCAGTGCCATAAGAACCACGCCTGCCACGCAAAACGAAGGTCGATAGCGCCACCAGACCCAGTCCCGTGCCATAAGCGCCACGCCTGCCACGCAGAACGAAGGTGGATGTGAGCAAGTGCCACACCTGCTATAGTGTCAGGTTTTTACTTGTATCTAGTTATAAGTAGTGTTACAGAACTTTTAAATTTAGAGCTTAATTTTTGTAAGTTTCTTTGGGTGCTGTTTTTGCGCATTTCATTTTGTTTGTTTTTGTTGTCATAATATGCAAAAAATGGTATTCAACGCTTTCGTCAATCCTTTTGCGCAACAAGAAAGCAGCCATTTCTACTTACAAAACGCAAAATTTGATTTGCGTTTATAAACGCTCACGCAAGCGCACACCACCTTTTTAGCACCACCCCTGTAACAATGAGGTTTGCACAGTGGTTTCGGTTATCACCGAGATGCGGTTATCACCAACCTACGATCCAATCATTTCAAAACAAGTGCAACATCATTACAGTGGCTTTGGTGTTCATATATATATATATATAGATGGTATACGCCGGTATACGCTGGTATACGCTGGTATAGGTGTGGTATACGCGCGGTATACACGTGGTATACGCGAAGCTTTTCTGGTATACGCGTGGTATACGCGCGGTATACGCGCGGTATTTGCGTGGTATACGCATGGTATACGCGTGGTATAGGCTGGTGTACGCTGGTATACGCTCATGACCCCCCAGCCCCAAAACGGAGAGAACCGCCAGCGGTGATCCTTTCAATCGGAAGTGAAAGATCTTCCCAAGTTACTTGGGACATGGCTCAGGACAGATGCAGCGAGGTTATGAACTAAACATTGAACCTTATATCAACGGTGATAACCGATGAGAGATGATAAATTCATTTGGAACATGCTAGACAAGTTTTGCCGGTGAAAACCGCAGGTATTGTTAAAATAAAGTATGCTTTTTTGCTATATGTCACCACATTTTTCAACATACTTAGCTTCTAGGAAAAATGAAGAAAAACCTAGTTTTGTAAGTTTTCCTAAGTCCGAGCTATATAAGTACATTTTTTTACTTAAGTAACTTTTGTAACTAGTACTTATAACGAGATATAAGTAAAAACCTGACACTATAGTGCCACGCAAAGTGCCGCAGCGTCACGGGCGACCAACAGCGACCATGCGCGCCACCAAACCCAGCCCAATGCCATAAGTGCAACGCCTGCCACGCAGAACGAAGGTGGATGTGAGCAAGTGCCACGCCTGCCAGGCGAAAGACCAGTGGATGTCGCCAAGTGCCACGCCTGCCACCCATGCCAGGCAAAGTGCCGCGGCGTCACGGGCAACCAACGGCGACGAAGCGCGCCACCAGCAAAGTGCCATAAGTGCCACGCCTGCCGCGCAGAACTGCCATGCGAAACACCAGTATGACCCTCGTCTGTTGCCAGGGGGGGGGTGAGGCACCTAAAAAAATAAAATAAAATGCAGGGGCCTAAGGAGAAAATGCCAATAAAATGAGAGGGCATAAGGTAAGATAGGAAAACCCAAGCAAAATACAATGGACAGGTACAAAAAGAAAATGACGTCGGCACCCTCCACCTGGCCACTGGTGGACCTACGTTATGCAACTGTTGGACCTCGGGCTCCGGCATTTTCTTTTGGGTTGATCTTGTTTTGTCTTGTTTCCTTCTTTGATTGGTTTTAACCATGTTTAGTCTTGTTTAGTCTTGTTTAGTCCTTTACATTGTTTCCTTATTTGATTGGTTTTAACCATGTTTAGTCTTGTTTAGTCTTGTTTAGTCCTTTACATTGTTTCCTTATTTGATTGGTTTTAACCATGTTTAGTCTTGTTTAGTCCTTTACATCGTTTCCTTATTTGATTGGTTTTAACCATGTTTAGTCTTGTTTAGTCTTGTTTAGTCTTGTTTAGTCCTTTACATTGTTTCCTTATTTGATTGGTTGATCTATTTTAGTTTTGTTTATATATAATTGGTTCCACTTCTGACATCTGGACGGTTTCTAGAAAAGATACAAATAACTATAAATAAACTTAAGAAATCTCATTGGCTGCTGTAAGCTGCCCGTGTGTCTTTTGTTGACCAAGGAAGGCAATAGAAAATGAGGGGGGCCAACCCATTTTCGAAGTTAATGTCCAAATAATGGAAAAGGAAACGAAAAAGGAAAGGAAAAAGGAAAGGAAAAAGGAAAGGAAAAAGGAGAGGAAAAAGGAAAGGAGAAGGAAAAGGAAGAGACAGGAAAAAGGAAAGGGAAGGGAGAGGAAAGGGAAAAAAAAAACAGTGTCTCACACGAACCATTTTTGATGCCAAAAGTTATCGTTTTCGTTATCATTTTATTAGCGTTCGTGAATCCGCTGGAACGTTTCACAAAATGATCAGG
The DNA here is from genome assembly GCA_947184155.2 of Cladocopium goreaui. Lineage (NCBI taxonomy): Eukaryota > Dinophyceae > Suessiales > Symbiodiniaceae > Cladocopium > Cladocopium goreaui. The sequence continues at coordinate 34,873 of CAMXCT020001318.1, forward strand.
CCGTTCACAGTTGTGCATCTTTGCTATGATGCTATCTCTGTCGGTTAACTTGATGGGTTAGGCACCTCAAAAAATAAAATGCACCCACAAAATAAAATGCAGGGGGTCTGACCCATTTTATTTTCATTTTATTTTCATTTTATTTTTTTTATTTTAAAAGGGGCTTCAGCCCCCCCATTCTATTTAGGTACCCCGGACGGGGGTCAGTATGTCGCCAAGTGCCACGCCTGCCACGCAAAGTGCCGCGGTGTCACTCGCGACCAACAGCGACCAAGCGCGCCAATGTGCAGACCCAGCCTGGTGCCATGAGTGCCATGCCTGCCACGCAGAACGGAGGTCGATGTGAGCAAGTGCCACGCCTGCCACACAAAGTACCGCGGCGCCACGGGCGACTAACGGGCCTCAAGCGCGCCACCAGATCCCACCCATTCTCATAAGTGCCACGCGTGCCACGCAAAACGAAGTCGATATGACCAAGTGGTGTGACCAAAGATGGTGTGTGACAAAGTTGTGTGTGACAATGAAAGATGGTGTTGTATGTGTGACAAAGTTGTGTGGAAGAGGTGGCGGAGGAGGCGGAGGAGGACGGAAGGAGGAGCGGACGGGATACAGAAACAAAAACAAGAACCCCACACAAAGATGTGGGGAATTCCACAACCATCAATTTTTGGGATATTTTGGGCACCCAAATTTTAGAGGAATCCATGTGCAGTCCTCAATTCTTTCCATGGTTTACAACGGGTTTAGATCGAGTACCACACAATGCCCGCAACAGTCAGTAACGTTTCTATACATAGGACAAACAAGTGGAAGGGCACAAATATATCCTCAGTTTTCACCAAAAAATGGTTTTGGAGAACTCTGGTTCCTCATTTTTGGAATTTTAAAATTTGAATTTGGAACATGTTGGTTCTCAGTTTGAATTTTCTCCGGCTTTGCCGACTTTTGGATCTCCACTTTTGGATTTGTGGAACACGTTTGCTGGAAGACATAGTGTTCTTTCTCATTAAGACAAATCGCAACAAGTGGTTTCCTTTTTGCAAGAGTGACGAAGAATTACCTGGAGCTGGCAGACTGGGAACGAATCAACAAAAACCACCTTCCACTGGTAGATCTCGACCCGAACATCTCAAAAGGTCTTGAACTGGTGGATCTTCCGCCCCGACAATTGACATCATCATCCCCTGAAACAAATCCCAACCCCATGTTTTTCCATATGGGGGGGTTTCCATACATCATCCATTTTAATAGGATGTTCCCTTATAAACAGTTATACACCGTCCATTTTGGGGTACCCCCATTTCCTTTTACCCCATATGATCCCCCTAAGATCCTCATCCGCTGCCAGGAGTCTGCTCTGCAAAAAGCTATGCTCTTCTGCCAAACTGCGCGCCTGCTCGTGATCTTTCAGAGCTTCCTCCAGGTCGCCTGCTTCCGCCAAGGCCAAGCCTCAGGGGAATCCGGGAAGGCGTTCATGGGAGGTGTTGATGTGATGTTAAGCCACAAAGAAAGGGCAAATGAATGCACAAGAAGAAGGATGCATAATTACCTCCCAGGGTGCTGAAGATAGCTTGTATGAAGCCATGCAAATGGGGATCATATGCACCAGAAAATTACTTTACTTCGAGTTATCCCCACCATGACATCTATACGTTTTGTTACTGGCAAATCTTTTGGCATTCTATCTGACATATCTTCTGGAATTCTTCTGGCATTTTATCTGGCATATTTTCTGGCATTCTATCTGGCATATCTTCTGGCATTCTACCTGGCATATCTTCTGCAATATGTTCTGGCATATCTTCTGGCACTCTATCTGGCATATCTTCTGGCATATCTTCTGACATTCTATCTGGCATTCTATCTGGCAAATCTTCTGGCATATGTTCTGGCAAACATTCTGGCACTTTATCTGGCATACCTTCTGGCATTCTATCTGACATTCTATCTGGCATACCTCCTGGCACTCTATCTGACATTCTATCTGGCATATCTTCTGGTGCCCACTGAGCTCGGAAGGTCCCAGGTTCAGGTCCAGTGGTGCCCAGTGCGCTCAGACCCTTGCAGTTGAGGTCCAGCAGTGGCCACTGCGTGCGGAAGTTGGCGAAGAGCTTGGCGAAGAGTTGGCAAGGCGGAAGTGGACATGGAAGTGGAGGCAGAGGTGGTGGAGGAGAACGAGGAGGAGGAGGAAGAAGAGGAGGAGAAGAACAACGCCGATAAAATCTAACAACCCTCACCTGGCAGGTGGGGAAAAATATGATAACCAGCAACAAACTGGTGATCCTAGACTTCTTAGGTCGATGTCGAGTGGCCGCGCTTGGTGTACAACAAGGCAACCTCTTCCATGTCAATATCATTTGCAGCATCCGCAGCTTGACACGCCATGTCATAAGTTTCAACTGCTTTGGAGGCTTCGCCAGCCTGCAAACTGGGCGGGCATGGTGCAACAAGCGACAGATTTTTGCCACCTAGCCGCCTTTTAACCAGCAAGCGTTTGGATTGACCGATCACATCAATAGAAACACATAGAAATGCAAACGCATTCCCTTTCTATATACATCAATATATATATATATATAATATCATAATATAATCATATTATATACATATATTAATATCTGTTGAGTCTGTTGACAAAAACAATGCTGACAAAATATAGCCAATGATCATGGACATCATGAATTCTCAGAATTCACCCAAACCCAAACTTTCGCGAAGTTTCACCTTTCCCATCCCCTGGCACCTCAAAGTAAACATCGGCCCACGCACCACAGATCTCCGCTGCCAGGGCGCTGGACAAGGGCCCCTGGGTGCTCAGCGACCCCACGGAAGCCTCTAAGGAGCTCAAGGCTTGATCGAAATCTTCGCGTTCCTCGGTGAGGGGCGAAGTCTATGGTTCAAACATCTAAAGACATGGTGATTTAGCGATGAAAGATGGGCAGAAATGGTGATTTAATTTAACCATGAAAAATGGACAAACATGGTAATATAGTTGATGATAGCGAATGATAGTTGATGAGTAATATCATCATTCATTTCCCATTATGAATGATGGTCAAGGATAGAAGTAGCTAATGATAGTTTCTGATAGCTACCCTCTGAAATCCTTTACAGTTTGCTATGGTTAACGCCACTATTTTTTAACAAATAATTCATCTACTTTTACTGTCCATTTTCCATAGCTGTGTCAGATTACCAGAGGGTAAGATGTGGATATATCAACTAAAGTTACAGTAATTTGTCAATTATGGATCAATGATTCAATACTATTTCTCTCCAAAATTTGATGGGGTGATGGGATGATGATTGAGGTGATGATTGGTATGATTTTGGGTCGTTGGTCGTTTGAACAACTGATGATTCACACCACCCGCACCAAAGTTGGATGGTTCTAGATTCCAAATCTAGATGTAGGAAAGGACCAATTCTCTGAGTCCCTCCGTTGCAATTTTTGAGCCATAGCCATGGGGGAGTCACCCAGGGGGATGGTAATCTGCGACATGGCAAGTCTGAAGAGGCCCTGGCTATTAGGTGAGGACCATGAAACCATGTATATATATAATATATACATACATATGTACCATATTATATATATATATATGTATCACATATGTATCATCTGTTGTATATGTATCACATATATTATATATGTATCACACATATTATATTATATCACATATATCTGTATAAGTATCACACATATTATATATGTATATACATATTTTGATTGTTACTATTATCCGTCATTGCCACTATTACGACTATCATGATTGTCAATATCATGATTATTATCATTATTATAGCGAGAATCTAGCACTCATATTTGTAATATATATATATATATTATATAATATCAAAATATTTACCTACTCCTACATTCCTACATGCATTGATCTATTCTATAAATGTATGTAATCCTCTTCTATTTCTCCATGAAAAATCCTCACGACCACTTTACCCCCGGCCCTCCGTTGACCAAGGAACCGCGTAGCACAACCCGAGATTGTAGAAGACTTGCGCCGCTGCATCCGACTCCCCAAGCCGCGGCTGAGTTTGGATCAGCGTTTTGGTCTGCTCAGATTCGAGCAGGGCAGCCTCGATTATCAGCAGGGGTACCGTTTTAGTAGCAAATCATCAAATAAAACAACCAGGATGTATGAAACCGACCAGTGAACAACTTGAACATACATCACATCGCATAGAGAAAAATATTGTATTTTGGGATGCTCACGTACCTACTTTGGAGGTCTTTACGTGGCGTTTACTTCTGAACCAGACCTCTGAAAAAACCCAAGGACCATGCAGAGGCTGTGATATTGACATCCTCATCACCTCTGACAATCTCAGTAGCTTCTGTCCCGAATTGTTGTAGGGGACGTTTTGGCTGCCTCCAAGTTTCAACCCATCCAAAGTCCAAGATGATGTTTCGAAGTGAGCAATCGCCCTAATGACCCTGGAAGAATAAGAGCCCGCATCCATCCACCACATATCAGCAATTTTTGTTGAGGCCCCAGTCGCAAGGACCAACAATGAAGCCAAACTTGGTCATTCCGTCCTATCTGCCAAGATGCTGCAAAGTTCTCTGCTTTGATGTGCGCTTGCGCAGTCAAAGCACTCAGCTCAACAGCCAGCAAGGTATCTTCGGCCTTGGCAGCCTCACACATTTCGCGGCTAGAGGGAAGGCATCCAACAACTACTTGGGTTCTCAAATCAGGGGGGACAGTAACACCCCTTAGATTCACTTTGTGACTCTGAGGTCGTAATTTGCGATTGAGCCAAGCAGCTGACTCTTGGCTATGACGGCTATGATGTGTTATGTTTCCCAATTTTGATGGACCAGTCCGACAGGGCGTGCTGACCACTGTCTCAATTGCGGGCATCAAAAAAAACGCTGTTACTCTGCCGTTCACGCCAAAACCGCTGGTATCCGCTGGTATCCGCTGGTATCTGCTGGTATCCGCTGGTATCCGCTGGTATCCGCTGGTATCCACTGGTATCCGCTGGTTGCTCATGGATCTTCTTGAAGACGTGCCTAGCATTGCCATAAATCATCATTGCCATTCATTGCCATAAATGATTTTCCTATATTTTCCTATTAACATGTACTGACCGATCAACCCACTGACCTACCCACCAGATCCCACCAGTTGGTTTCCGGCCTCCAAGACCCTTCGAGCTGCTTGGAACGCCTCTTGCGCCTGGTTGAGGTCGGGGGAAGCTTCACCTCAGGACAAAGGTTTGCAGGGTTTGTATTTTTAAGCATGTTTGAACTACATGCATGTGAGATGTGGGCATGGTACAAACTTCGGGTACCCAAGGATCCAGGGATTTTGTGAAGCATTGAATTATCTTGAACTGGTTGAACTTCACATAGATAACAATTTGAGCACCTGGGCCTACGTGGCTTAGTTGCAAGTAGGCTATGTCAGAGCATCCAACTGGCATATACTGGCATCATCACAGAGCCTTGCTAACGAGAGGCTCTCGACGCTTTCGATACTTTCATTCTGGATTCCCTTTTGCATCAATGCTGAACCCAAATTCATCCAAAACTTCACTCCAGCCAGTGAATCCTCCAACAAGTTCGACTGGAAAATTTCGCGTGCTTCATGGAGATGTTGAAGGGCGGAATCCACTTCTCCAGTTTTCAAGCATTGCGCTGCCAGATTCACCAAGAGATCCGCCCCCTCTTCGGTATCAAGCGCTTCAGCCTCCTGGAACAGCTTCTTGGCTTCTTCGAACAGCTTCAGGGAATCACAGGAATCACAGGAATCACCAGCCGCATCTGCTTCCAGGGTAGCCATATTGGCCAACAGGCAGGCGGCGGCAAAACCCTTCAACTCGTTTCGATCTTCCAAGATTTCTCGGGCGCTGCGGTAGGATGTCAAGGCTTCCTCTAGGGCTCAAAGACTCCCCGGGGGGGTTTGAAACCACCACGATTTTCACGTCAGTCCAGGGTTCCCTATTATGACCTGCCGAGTCCAATTAGCAACAATTTTTCGGAGGTCACACAAATCATCAGCAGATATTATGTTTTTCTTCGAGTGGGAATGTTCATTTTCAACCAGTCTAATTTCTTGACCTGAACTGTCATTATTTTTGCCGAGTTTTCTGAGCTGGTCATTCTTGATTGTTAAATCGACTGGTCTCTATGATATCATTCATTGTTACATTTCCATATTTGGTCAGGGTTTTGGGTGTCAAACAAATGTTGCCAGACAAAGAAAGTCTCAGTAGATTGGAAACATACACATGCCTAACTATCATATACAATGTATCTTACATCCCATGATATACTATGTATAATGTATATATACATATATACAATATAAAATATCATGTACATATTGAATTGCATCACACAAGTGATATTCATATGAATATATCTAAATCGGAAATGATATATCTATATATATATATCTATAACACATACAATATCTATGAATGTCTTACGTAATGTAGTAATTACAGTGTAGTACATATCTCATATCCGATCACAAAGATCATGTACGATCATGTATACAATATTTTACAATGTTACCAGTTGTTACCCCAAGAATATCAGTCCTGGTAGCCATTGAGCTCTGTTTGAAGATCCCCCAACTTCTGCAAAATCTTCGCTCCTTCCAAGGAATCCAGGAAGCCCTTGGCGTCCGTCTTCTCAACGGCCATGACCAGATTCGCCTCGGCACCTTCCAAGTCATCTAATTCGAATTGGACATCGCCTGATGGCGGAAATTCTCGCGTGCAGAAACATAAATAGTTTGGAAAGATCTCAGGTGGGAGTGAATCTGGAGAAACGTCTAAGGTTTTGGATAAAATCATGATAAAACCATGATGTATCATACTAGAGCCAATTGGGGATGGTCTTTGCAATGTCAGGTGCATTGCAAGACTGGAAAAAAAGATCCGCCGTAAATCACCACCCAGCCACTCATCTTCTCAAGAACTTCAATGCCCATCTTGGAGCCAATAGCCCCAGCTTCTTCCAAGGTTGCTCGAGCTGCTTTGTAGTCCTCCAGCGCATCTGCAAAATTTCCTGTCTCCTCCTTCGCTTGTCCTGCCTGAATCAACAGGCGAACGCCTTCCTTGGAGCGCATCAAACCTTGCTGCTGGAACATCTGCAGTGCAGTGGTGAAGGCTGAAACCACTTCCTCCCAATTTGGATTTGAATCCATGGCTGTTTTGGACTTGGCGACCGCAATGTTGCCTAACAACCTGGCTCCATTCTTGGATTTCAATCTCTTCAAGCCGACAAAGAGCTCCTTGGCCAACTCGTAGGATTCCAGGGCAACTGGGTAGCGACCAGTTTCAGCATGAATGACACCGATGTTCATCAGGATCTTAGCATAGTCCAAACTTTTGGTGTCCACTTCCTCCAAACATTTTCGCGCTGCTTCAAACGCTTGCAACTTGCAACGCTGCATCATGATCTCCTGCGGCCGCGCGCGCGGCCCCCTGCTGGGAGTATCTTTGCCAGGTTATGTCGCCATCTTTAGCCACCAAGTCCTCAGCCACCGACCCTTTTGAAGCAACTTGCGTTGCTAAGGCCTTGAGGGTGCTCTTGGACCGTCTGAGGGATCTGAGGGTGAAGCAAGCCAAAGTCCCAAAGCACGTCGTCGTGAAACACTTTGCGGCATTGCCAACCGGAGAGGCGCCAAGCGAGTCATTCTTGGAGCATCTCGGCCGTGAGAAGAGTTGGTGACCGTTGGAACTTTGCCAACGAACCACCTGAGGAACAGCAGCCATGGCCATGCTGATGCCTGGCGTACCCTCGCGTAAAGCTTTGTGATATAATGTCAAAGATAGCTGGTAATTGAACGTGTTGTATCATTGTCAGAAGAGTTTCCAATTTCTCCAAGAGTGGCTTGAAGACGTCGCATCGTTGCAATTGACCCTTGGATGCATTGAAATTTTCTGGCGTTGCTGTTTTCTACACTCTGTTGGAAATTCGATACTGTGCGACCATCTAAGAAGAATGATTCCAGCTCATGACTTTTCCTCATGGGTCCTTATGGACCAAACTGCGCAATCATGAGCACTTCTACAGCAATTCCAGCAACTGGCAAAGCATATCAAAAAATCATCTGCTTGACACCTGTGACCTTGTGCTTCCATCATCTTCCAACGTCTTTTCACGGCGAGGCCGAACATAAATGCGAGCTGACTGTGCTACCCTCTCGTAAACAAACATGGCAATGGAAAATCCCACATTAAGAGAATGATGTTCTCCTTTAAATTCCCAGTGGGGATTTTCTCTTTTCCATCTTTGATTACCGGCGGGTATCAGTGAAAAATTGATGTTGGAGCTCCCTGCATGTAATGGACCTTCATGGAAGGCGAAAATCAACGAAGCTGCTTCGCAGCTCGGGGTGACACGAATCGGAAAACGGAGCTAGCCAGAGAAAGCCTGATCGATGTCTTCTCTGACCTGAGGTGAAAACGGAGACACCCCAAGTACAGAAAAAAAACATGATCCACGCTCTACAAGAATCATCCAAATACCCTTCTGGCAATTTGAAACAATCAATTTCAACATCATTTCAATGCATTTTGCCTGTAACTTAGCAAACATATAGAAACATGTGTGCAATGATGTGCACTTTACAACTATCGCGATGGTGTAGGACACTTCGCCAAGAAGCCCTGGAGATGCCCTGCAGAAAGAGCCGGGCCACCTGAAACAACGCCAGCGGTGTTATAAAAACTAGGGATTTCACCCAGAAGAGTCATGGAAAAACAACCCTTTTTTAAACTAATCATTCATGGGAAAAAAGAAAGACACATATATCATGTTTTTTTTGATAATTACAGTTTGCTTTGTGAGACTTGAACTCTTTACGCACAAACATATATATATTAATATACGTATATTATATATATATATTTCTTTTGACTGGCAAAAGGGTGAAATATGACTTGAACATATTGGGGACTTGAGCTACGCGAATCATTCAAACGGGGATTTCAACAGTGGGTGCCTGGGCACAATCCATTACCGTTACAACAAGACCACCATCATGAGCATCAGCGCAAACAGAAGCATAGGCACAAACATAGACATAAAATGACATAAACATCATAAACAATCATAAACAATCATAAACAATCATAAACAATCATAAACAATCATAAACAATCATAAACAATCATAAACAATCATAAACAATCATAAACAATCATAAACAATCATAAACACATGTTCGTCATCAACATAATGATGGGTATGGCTCAAAGATGGGAGAGTACCAACGAGATCATAAAATCCACATAAATCCATATAAAGCTATATTATATATATTGTTTTATTAGTAAACACCACATTCTCGGAAATCATCCTTTATAAATAATTCTCTTCGAAGTATCTACCCCGATCGTCAATGGATCAGTCCACAGGTCCACAAACTCCGAGTTTTGGAGGAAATTGTACGAAATCAATGTCTAAGCAGTACAGGGGGACTTGTCCAAGAATGGTGTACCCTCAAATCCTGTGGTGTTTGCCATGTCTAAACAAAAAGGCTATGAGGAGCTGTGTAATATACTTGTTTTCAGGACAAACCCAAACAGGACAAACCCAAATACTCTCATGGTTGCTGCTCAATGTCCCCCACTGTTAATGGTCAATATTCTCCATTCTTGATATTTGATACTTATATAAATAAGTTGAATCATCAAATACCCCACCATGAGCGGTGAATATCCCTTTTTTCATGGTCAAAACATATCAACACATTATGTTCCAAAGGTAACGTCATACCCTATTGTTCATGATCCATACCCTCCATTGTCGATAATTACTTAAAATCATATTAAATCATAAATTTTCGCATTAGTTTTCACAGGGCTGCATCCTATTATAAGTATATACAGATATATACAGTATAAGCCAATGATAAGTCATAAATCCATTAAGCCATTATTCTTACGATTGGATATCCCATTGATCCAAGCCGATTATACAGGATTAGTGATAGTAAATAATTGATAAAATGGATAATCCAATAATATCCATTAATCCACTAATCTGGTTAAATTGTAATATTTTGCTAACCTGAAACAAGGCTGTTTTAGGATAGTTGGCCCTACTAACCAGTAAATGGGGGTACTCTTAAATCATCCATCTGCATAGGATTTTCCATTAATTATAAACCATCCATTTTGGGTTACCCCCATTTCTATCCATTTATGGAACCACTACCCATTATTGTTATATGACAGTGTGTCAAAACCTTGTACCCCTGGTGAACATCAAAATAGCTGGTAAATGGATGTTCATCCCATTAAAAATGGTATTAATAGGTATAGATCCATACCCATATGTTATTGAAAAAAAATGTTTCGGACAAAACCCACAACATCTTCCCCGCGTCCAACCCGTCGAACTGGTTGCGTTCTTTCGGCTCCCCCACCAGTCTCCCACCGGCACCAACGGCTTGTTCGCGGTAGTTCCACAACTTGGACAAGACCTGCCGTGGATCCAATGGGGCTCGGCTTGGTACCTGAAAACGATGGGAAAAAACATGAAACACCACTGACATTTGATGGTTGATCAAGGTTGATCAAGGTTGATCATGGTTGATAATGGCCATTTGGGGGGCCGGTTTGCACAAGCCCTTATACCACAGTATGTGGATGTGAAAATGTTGCAAAGCACACCCCCACCAAAAGAAAAGTATACTCTTGGTAAAATACTGTGCGATCTTTTTGGAGCTTACTGTAATGTAGCAAAGCCAATAATGAACCATCCGCAATGATGGTTTATGACGTTGGATGTGCCGCTATAACTGGGATCATGTTTTGTTATGCCCCCCCTATTTATGTGTTTTGTTACTGGGATGGTTTGTGGCATTGGCTTTGCCAAATTATATTACTATACCATACGCCTCTCGCTGAGCCTCTGTAGCAATGACTCGTTGTTCATTGAAGGGCCTTGGTAGCATGGCATGCAGCTGTAAGGTTTCCTTGCTTTTTTCCACCCAAGACCACCAAATTCGTCCATCAACTGCTGGATTTCCATCAGATGACGGACATTTCAGGGATGACTTAAGACATCTCTCAACCATTGAAAATCTCGCTATGATCCTATATTTTGAGGGGTTTTTCATCCTACCAATTTACCATTCATTTTGGGTCCTCACCCCACCCCTAGGCTTCGCCACAAGGAACGGAACTGCTGGATGATTTCTTGGACCTGGCCATCATCGGCATCCTATAGGGGCGAATCACTAACATATTTTGAATATTAGCGATATCAGTACTGATGTATTTTGATCATATCACTTACTGATATATGTTGATAGATAAACATATCACAAGTAATGGCGATCATTATCACAGTATATCATCAGTAAATCAATACTATCACTGGACAATCACTATGGTAATTTGACTTGCTATTATGCTTGGGCCCCTCGTTAGCACGCAAACATAATCCACTTTGAAGGGGCAACCCCGATAGAACGTTCATTGGCAAGTGGTTGAGAAGCATATGTCCAAGGTAGCCTCTTTGTAATGGAACATCATTTGAATTCAAGGTCTAACCCGGACCCTGGATTCTTTAGAGGGAAGCGTCAGGGATAGAAACACCAATATCTCAAAAGCACAGAGGTATGTGGAAAACCTCCTTTATTGTGCCTAAAGAATGGAAAACTCCCCAGAGCTGAACCACCTGTGGCTCAGCGATGGACGCAATTTCTTTAGCCTGACACGGCGTGTCACGGGCCCAAAAAATCCCCAAAAAACGCAATTCTGTGTGCAAACCGCGCCGTGGGATTCCTTATGACTTTGCCTTTCAAAGTCAGGATAGGGATGAACCATGGATAGGGTATCTTTGGGAATTTTGTTCAGTTTTTTTCAGCTGAGGCCGAGGGCGTTTGCCAGGATCCGTTCATCAGTTCCATCCGGAGTCATCAAACCTCTCGCAAGTTGTTGGGTCGAGAGAAGGCACCAGTTTCTTGTCAGCAATTTTCGGGCCAAAATCTATTGTGAGGGATCCCTATGAATCTCAAGTCACAGAGTTTACTTCATCTTTACACCATGTTCCAACAACAAAGGACACCCTTGGCATTCCCCTGAAACTGGTTTCGGGGAAAATCCGCAGGCACCATGCAAATCCTCCATGTTTGAAGCGTCGCAACATCTCGAAATGTGGATCTTCACTGGCAAAGCCAGTGAGTATCCGAGCCTAAGCTGCCACTCCCCGGAAGGTTCCAGGAGGCAGCGAGTTGCCGTGCATTCGCACCCACCACCTGCCCAGCCAATCTATGACGGCAAGCAGCGTAGGCTTGACTCATCAGTGATAGAGCATGATAGAGCATGATAGAGCGATACATCATGATACATTCCCTAGACATGTCTTGGAATTGTGTGCTTCCATGAAACAAACAACTAATATCAACTAATAAGATCTCACAAAATCATCCGATTTTGTAAACAGAGACTTTTGCTGAGCATCGCCCATGTCTGGTGTTTTACCCACCACCCTTCGGGCGTATCTGTAACGGACCTTTGCCATCTCGTCCAGCAAAAGATCCTGATGGGCTGATGGGCTGATAGATATGGAAAGCCTGTTGATGTTTGGTATGTTTGATGGTTTGATGTGGATTGATTTGCATTGATGGCTTTGTTGGATTCTGGATGGATTGATCATCAACTGCCTTTCAATGTTGATGCAAGGTCTGGGGTGTCCCAAAAAGTTACCAGTAATTGGGCACCCTGCACGTGGATTACCAACATATCAACGCATTGGCTAACTTTCATCATGATCAACGTTTGTGACACCTCCTACCCCATCTTACCCCTCTATAAATGGGGGGATCCCCAAATCATCCATGTTCATCGGCTTTTCCATCATAAACCATCCATTTTGGGGCACCTTCATTTTATGGAACCCCAGTGGATTTTCGCATCTCTCCAAACTCCTGCAGCGCCGGAGCAACTCTACGACTGGATGCCTCACAGCGTGAACAACGCGTACGTCCACATGAAGACACATGTGCCATTACATGTATGGGAACGAAAGAGGGCAAAGGATGGTGTGTTTGCTAACTGCCCACCTTGATTCCCTGCTTGCTTGGCTACCTTTCCTGTTGCTGTTTGAGGAGCTTGGGGATCCTATCAAGCAGGACCAAATTTAAGGATCGAATGGACTTGCAGGTTTTAATCTGTTTGGAGCATGTCAATCGGCCGAGACAGAAAGAAGTGAGAGACGTGAAATAGAGAGAGCAGAAAAGAAACTCGTTGAAGCCTGTCTCACACAGACTGACAATCCCTTTGAGTGCATGGGACCCGCACTGGCGGTTCGGCTTATAACAGCATGACTTATCTTGGATGGGTCAAACTTGGGCAAAGAATTGCTGGATTATTGAAAAAAAGAACTACCAAAAGAAAGATACAGGTTGAGGGTGCTGTGTTGAAATGTGTAGAATGTCTCACAATATAATCCAATGATATCCAACGTCCAGTCGACTGCCAAGAAGACCTCCAAGTTCTGCCAATGCACCTCCGAATCTCCGTGCTCGGCTGGCACACGGCCTAAAACCAAGCTTGCCAACCTCAGAGGTAAAATCCTGGGAGAGGTACTGTTGAATTGAAAAAAGTGATGCGACCACACGCAACCTTGGTTGATCAACTAGGATCAATCAAAATCAACCAACCTACAGTACTCGATAAATCTTTGGGTAGGGATCTCATCGCCTGAGACTTGGGCTTGTCTGCTAAGTTGCTCGCCTCCTGACAACAAACTGCAAAGATTCGTCAAAGGATCATCTTGGCGGACCTCAAAGTGTTCAACCCCAAGCGTGATACCCATCGCATACCCATCGCCAGCAGATCATCTACGCGTATCTAGGTGCACTACACACGGAGTAGATGACCTGTTGGAAGCTTCACATTCACTTTTCCAGTCTTTGGAATTTTAGGGCGTCCGTTTCTGATCCATACCATCTCATACCCAAATTATCCCAATTATCCAACTTGTTGGTTATTGGCTGGTCAATTGGCTATGTGTCAAAACCCTGCTATCATGGTGAACCCCAAAATAGCAAGTAAATGGATGTTCATTTCCTCCAAATATTGGACCCATAAGTTCTTACTCCATACACCATACCCAACTATGTCCAACAAACCAGCCATATTGTTCTATGTTTGATAATCTTCCATTCTCACACACTTCGCTGCCTCAGCAGTTGATTTCTCATCATTGCGAGTTGCTGCCTGACAGGTGTGGACAGACATGAACTACCTTGTCCTTATCGATTTAAGGGAGAAAAAAATGACAAATGCACAGCGGTGCTTTTCAATAGTGCGTGTTGGGTCACTGAGCACGCTGCAACATACGAGGAAAAACCAGTGGCCAAGTACTTCAGACCTGATTTCCAACTTTTTCCGAAATCTTCTAAGACTGAAAAACCTAAAAGTTGAAGCTGGTAGAGAGCTATACCAACTTTGTATTATCAACTTTGCAGTTTCAAGGAGCGATTCCAGCTCCTTCTAAGGATGACTCGTCAATCAATCTTGGCCCAACACGTTCTGGATTTGCTTGACGGTCCAAACCTGGTGCCGTGCATGTGGTTGGATCCTAATTCATCATGGATCATCCAAAAAAAAAACGTGTTGGATCGTTTTGTTTTTTTTTGATTTTATCACCATATTATACCCCCCCTACCAACCAACAGCATACCAACATTTATGCTGATGTCGATGTGAGGTCGGTAGGATTCGGTGGCAGTGGCTGAGCTGATAGCCCTTGTCACTTCCATAAATGAAGGATGCCAATGCCTCAGGAGTTCCGTGCGCCATGACCAAAATATACTGCGGGATTTCTTGTGGGTCTGCCAACATCCAGACTGTGATCCTCTATGATCCATGTCCAAACTAGAAACCTATGGGTTTGTCTGAAAATAGTGTACCCCTAAATCCAATGGTTTTGCTGATCATTATCCCTATTAAATGGCTATTTCATTGGGAATATACCCAACATTTTCAGACAAACCCCTATAGTTTTGATCCCTAACTCTTGGGACTTCTGAGCATCTCACCTTGCTGATGCGAGGATTTGAATCGCTGATCAAACGCTGGGCGACATATGGCCTCGCTGGGAAGCCACTGGCCGCTGCTCCACAGAACTTCAAATTCGATCAAATTCGCAGTTTCTTCGTGCTTCATTTTCATCTATATCAAGGGCAAAAAAAATCAGACTTTTTGATATTATACTCCAATATATTCCAATCAACATCAATCAACATTGAAAATTCAAACAACAACTGAATATGATATGGTGGTCCCGCCCCAAAACCAACAAAACAAAGACAAACTCACCCAATTGAGCTGCAAACAAGCACTCGTTGACCACAGAGTATGACGAATTGTTGCCTGCGCCAGTAGCAGTAAAGGGCCATTGGAACAGCGTCCGGCTTGGCAGTTTCCGAGGCTGTGGCTCAAACCAATTCCTTCCAGAACCGCAAAGGCTCGCGCAATGTAAAAGAAGTACGGGGGCCTGGTGCAAAACATGTAACCCCAATCCAGGATGGGGAAACCCGCTCCTAAGAGAACTATGAACTGATGGACATTTAAGCAGGGTACTAGTGCACAACATTCCCCAAGTGTTTGTGGAACTGCTGCTGATTTATCTATCTGCCAACTGCCAACCCTTTCTTGAAACTCTATGAAACTCTGGGGCATTGACACTCGGAAAAGATTGCCGTACTGTTGGCTCAGTCCTGGCAATGATTGGTTTGAGCATCTTTGAACTATTCCAGTTATGCCAGCGAACAGTTCATGTGCCTTGAATCTGGGAGAAGAGGGCATTCACATCCATCTCGGCCAGGGGCAACAGGTCAACAGGATGCACTTTTAGGCCGTTTCCGAGTTTCCCACAAATGCCGTTTTTTCCAACAAACCAAGAAATTGTGATGACCTACATTGACATTATCTACATTCATATATTTTGTAGGTGTAAATATATATATATATAATATTATATTCTTATGTATATATATCTTAGGTGCCAATGACTAAGGAATTGTCGGACATACCCCAAAATCAAAGAGGTCCATGCATGAGCAAACATCCCTCTGCTGGCGCGGTTCTACTAATCCTATGTCATCACACCAACTTGCAGAAAAATCAGAAAAACAGAGAAAACATGTTTTCAATCAAATTATGCCAAATCAAAAAAAACCTGCAAAACACAGGGAATGCAACAAAAATATCTGGCACACAGTGGGAACAACATGACATGGCAAAGGGCATTTTCATGAACAAATACGTTGAACATCGTTGAACAATATTGAACATATCGTGACTCATGATGCACGGCATTTTCGAAATATACGCGACCTATGCCAAGTGCCAGACCACTGGAGTAAAAAAAAAAGTAAGAAAAAAACACTGCTTACTGCGCCCTAAAAACCATTGATTTACTGCACCCTTGCTTAAACATGCTTAAACATCCCACCGGGTCGGAAATTGAACGTGGCGGTAGGTGAATTTTGGAAGTTCGTTTTTTGTGCAAACCATGGTATTTACAATACTTTCTGACGGATGATTCGTTCGCGGAAGACCTTCATTTCGCATCAGCACTTTGTGCTGCCAAAAACGAAGCAATTCTGCGAGACTTCCTCAATGTTTGAACTTGACAACGTCAAAAACGAAGCTATTCTGCGAGCCTTCCTCATTTTTCGAAGTTGACAACATCAAAAACGAAAGAATTCTGCGAGACTTCCTTCAAAAATGGAAAGTTGAGTGCAGAGCTGCGGCCTCGTACCAATGCGTTTTTGCAATTTTTCCAGTCCACCTGTCTAAAGTACTGCGCCTGCCACGAAAAAGTGATGCCAGGTCATACAAAGTGCTGCACCTGTCACGCAAAATCATCGCAGCAAACCTGAAGATCTGAGGCTCCAAAATGTAACCCTTCTCAGGAAATCAGCGCCGGGACCTCCTAACAGCTCTGATGAAGATGTCTTTTGTACTGTGCCTGCCCCGGAAAATGCATCTTTTCCCCACGCCTGCCATCGTTTTTGGAAATGCTACAAAACCCCCGGGACAAGGCCAAGATGGCGCGGACATGCCGTCGGGCTTGCTTCTTAACTTTGAAGCCAACGTTCTCTTCCTCGTGCCGCCCTTGCAGATGTAAAGTGAAAGCTTTGCTGCTCAGGCCGGGCAAATCCACCTCCTCAACTGTGAGGCCCAATAGAATCAGCAGACTGGGCCTTGGCCCGTAGTACGGCCGCGTGAGCCGTTCGCAGAAAGAGCGGAAGACTTTCACGCAGTGTGTCCCAGCCGCTTTGGAAGACGTGGCTCACAAACCTAACTCCCAGACGTGGGCTGGTGAAAGGTGCTTGAACAAGAGTGCTGTTGTGCTGCAAAGTTATGTTCTTCACTAGGTGTGTGACAGTGAGTGTGAGTGTAAGTGCAAGTGTGAGTGTGGGTGCAAGCGCGAGTGTGAGTGTGAATGCAAGTGCGAGTGTGGGTGTGCGTGTGGTGCAAGTGCGGGTGTTGTAGACACTTAGCTCAGATCTTCGGCTTCAAAAACGGCAGTGGCGGAACACAGACTTCACCCTTGCCCCCACAGAAACCCCTGGAGTGGTAAACCCTGCAACCTAGGTCAGTTTACCCTCGTTTAGTCCTAAGTCATTAGACTTCATTAATCTAAAATGGCCTGAACGATGATTTCCTGCCAGGGGCCCAGCCATTCAATTCCCATCAACCTTTCATTGGAAAACCGTTTAATATCCTCTACAATTGTTGGTTAACGGGAATCTGGATTTTGAAAAACCCCACTGTATGACCGGTAGTCAAAACTGCTATATATAAACATCAACCAGCGACCATTTACCCATTATATCGCTATTTGCTGTCTGTCACCAAATGTTTGATGGCCGAAGCCCCCATCTAGAACAAAATAACCTAAATCAGAATCTAAGAGATGGTGAAATCCCCATCAAATGACTATATATCATTGTATATATATATAATTATATATATGTATATATCTATCTCTCTCTCTCTCTCTCCCTCTCTCTCTCTCTCACTATGATATACTATGATCACATGATCATCAACCAACTAGTATCAGAAGAATGAACCCAAGGGGCCTTCAACACGACACCTGAGAGCCGCTCCTGCTTCGCCCCACCACCGCTGCTCCACTGGCCGTAAACATTGGCCAAGGTGTCTACGACCTGGTGATGAGCCAACAAATTCTGGAAGTCCTTGGGTGGAAAACGATATAGAATATATAGCATGGATGGGAAAAAACGGGAGATTACCCAGCTAAAGAAGGTTATTAATGGGATATTGTTTGGGATTTTGCATGGTCAAAATAATATGGGATATTAGTATTGCTTGTAGATATTTCTGATATCGTATGGTTAATATGGTGAATATCTCATCAATCAATATAAGTTTGTTGATATGATATAACCACTAAACATGGAGTATCATGGAGTATCCTGGGATATAATCAATAGAATGGGGGTTTAATGCGATTTGCAGGTATTTCTGGACAATGGGGTTTTATGGGGGTATGATGGGGATAAAGTGTGGATACAACTAACAATATAAGGATGACATCTGGATACCAAACTGAACAGTTCGACCATGTGAGGGACATGCCGAGACCAATTCCCATCAGTCCAGTGACGTCGCTACGTGAGGTTGGCATAATTTGTCCAAATGGACGGATGGATGGGAGAAAATCCATGACCATGATATGAAACATTTTCAATTGTTGGGATTGATATGAAACAAGATGGAAACCACCAACAAGTATATAACCAAGCAAGGAACAACAGCATCCTGAAATTCTACTGGTTAATTAGTTCTCCTTTTCATACTGTACTTGGCCAAATCGCAACCCATGTCTCATCCAAAGTCATGTCCACTTGTCGCATCTTCTTGTCAATCTCCATGCCTCGCTCTTGACAACATCATCCTCGGTGGGCGGTGAACCCTGCGTGCTGGGGCTTCGTTTGGCTTGCCAACATGTCACTTGGTATCGAAACTGCATGGAAAAATTGAACAAATAGGACAAAATACATTGGGAGATTTTGTCATTGAACCCCAAGTTCCTGTGGTATATTTTCCATTTCGAAGTTCCACTTTTTCACAGCGCTTGGGAGCAAACCTCCATCCCTTCTGGCACAAAGCCAATGGTCACCAAATCCCTCGGAACAGGCTCGTAGTCCTTGGTTCCAAAGAACTGAGGCATTCGCTGCACTTTGTATACGGCGGGCTGAGACAGCTGAGCCCTCGACGCCCGACACCAAGTGAGAGATGTGCTCAATGTATGCCACCTGCAAGACGCTTTTTCACGCGGTTTCATCATGTGATAATACCCAACATGTCTCCCACAAAATTGGGTATGGGCTGATGGTGATGGGGGACATCAATTTGCAGCACCAGGTTGGTGGTTTCAGCCAGCCCGGCTCAAGTACCTACCAGGGGTGGGTCGTGCCTGCAAAACTTGAATGTTTCTGATCCCCGCTGTTGAGAGATGACACTGATCTGTTCACCCCCCAATGGGGCAATCTGGAGAGGGGTGCCAAGGTTTCTGTTGTGGTCGACAGTTTGGTTCACACCACTGAGTCGCTGCTTGTTACTACTGTCCCAGATGCCAGGCAGGTCAAGGTAGTTGGTGCAATTGACGAGAGGGTTTGAGGCTGTCATCGATTGACCCTCTTTGATGTGATCTTTGACAAGGTAGGACCTGTGGTTGAGCTGTTGTTGACCGATCAGTCAGTCGTAATCGCCTATGGACTTCGACCAGCTGAGGATCTGCTCAGGTGTGTTGAACTGTGCTCTGGCATTGCGTGCTCTAGCCTTGGACTTGCTGCTGCTGGGTTCCAACATGTCTGCAGTCTTGAATGGCGTGCCCCGTTTGTGGATCTCCAAAGTGCTTGTCATCCCGGCATTCCTGTGATCCTTGGTGACATTGCCGATCCTTCTTGCCTCAAAGAAGTGGCGCAGCTAGTTGATCCACCTTTCACTATGACCTCACTCTTCAGGTGGGTCTCAGGGTGGCCCAAGTGATGATCGATCTAGCACTGTCCCTGCACTGTGAAAGCATGTCATTTGTTCCAGTGCCCAACTCCTGTTGGTTGAGAATGTGACACAAGCCCGTACCAATCAGTTTGTGCGTTCTTGCCTAACAGCTTGTGACCAAGTTGGGGTACCATCTCAGTGAAATGGCGTTGAAGCTTGAGGACAACCGGCGTGCCCGTCGTGTTTAGTGGCTTCCCATCCGTCCCTGGGTCCTTTGACTTTGCATGACTGGCCCAAAAATCCCAGTTTGAACATTCGAGATGTCATGCCTTTTGTCAAGACTTGTCGCCCGAAATCCTTCGTGAGCTTCAACTGTCTGCACATGAGGTTGCCCAGTTCACACTTGATGGGTCGTGGATAGACGCAGATGCTCGACCATATCTTGCGGCTGAGAAGTTTCCATTTTGACAGAGAGTGCGTTGGTTTCGTCAATTTCTCAAGCAATTCTGGAAGGAAGCGGGAGTGACAGTGGCCATGGAGTAATGACGTGCTCCAAGCCTATCTCCCAGCTGCATCGTTGCCTTGGGATGCACGTACTCTGATCGAAGTTGAACATTGGCTGGAGGGTCAGTTGTCTGAACCCTGTGTTAGAGATGCTGGTGTTTTGCGTAGCCTGCCGCTCGCTACAATACGTTGCAGCATGCAGGTGCGACCGTGCCTAAGGTGCTTAGACTGTACCCCAAGACTGAGGTGCCTCGCTCCTTCCACTGAGCAGGCATGCGGACCGAAAATCTGGCGAAAATCTGGTGGTCTCAGCCCGAACTACCAGCCCATACTGGCATGGTATGGCATTGTTAAACAAAAAAATAAACGATTTGAATTTGAACCCACCAGTCATAGCAATTCTTATCCCTATGTTTGAGCACATTGTGAAATGAACATGGTTCAACCATCAACCAGAAATTCCGTGCTCTGAGGTGCCCGACCCGGAAGCTGGGGTCTAGGTTTGTGACTAAGCCCCAGTCCAAAATGCACAGCCTGCAATGGCAATCAGAAGTTATCGCAAGAGGTGTGGCAAACCCTACCTCCTTTTCAATTCCATGACCCAATGTTCATCTCTGACCTCGCTTTACAACGTCGCACTTGGCAGTTTTTACCTTTTTTCGCGTCTTCAAACTTTAACCTAGCTCGTTTTTTGTGCGACAGGCCCACCTCGTTTGAACCTAGTTCTGGGGTTAAACAAACAAGTGTTTCCACCCAAAGACTGCACATGACTAAAAATACATCATCCGAAATCTCACCTGGTACTGGGAAATCTACATGTTCATCCATGTTCAACAAGCAGATTCTCATAGATTATCCTTTGTATCGAAGTAAGGAAATCATCTTCAGTCGCAGAATTCTTCAGTGTGAGATTCGCACACAGCCTTTGGAGCGGCATAAGCGAGTCAAAACCCAAATTGAGCAATACATGTCTTGGCAACACTGAGCAAATCTTCATCTTCAGAGCAATCAGAGGTTGTCTCAAAACTTGGAGGCCCCAAATCCGGGCCAAATCCTATGGTTTACATAAGTTCAACATTGTTTCCATTTGGAATGCCTGCGAAATCCATCAACCTGCCAGGTACTGTATCCGTTTTCACCTCCCATCCGGAGTCCGAAGGAGGTTGCCCGGGTGTGGATCCTTGATTTGTCCGTGCCGAAAGTTCAATCACTCAGCTCCAAATCGGATGACCATCGCCTTTTTGTTGCAAAATCATATCATATTGCCATGTTTTGATATGTTCTGACCCTGGCAATATGAGGTAATTTTCCTCGTGAACCAATTCCGGGATTTGTAAGTTTCTAAGATGAGTGAGGCCGGGGCCGCATGCAGCACACCAGTCTCCAGCATCATTGTCAGGTATGAATTCATGGCCACGGAACAAAGTTTTGTGACATCCTGCAGCGCCAAAGTCCGCTCCGTGCATGAAAAACATGCGCCAAGCGTCATCTTCGTCGAGGTTTGGGGAGACTACTTCGAGTCAAAATTCAGTGGAACCACTGAGACTTGAAAGTTCAGGCCCCAGCATGCTTAATCTCCTAAAAATGAAGCACCGTACAAGCACAAGAATGTGTTTTTATCAACCATGGCTGACCCAGCCATGGCTGATTCTCCCCCTGCATGGATGGGTGTCATCCTCAATGCTGACCTTCCTGACCACAACTGTTGGGTGTTTTTCTGTGGTGGTTGGGTCACCCGTTCCAAACAAACACAGTATAGTCATGTATAGTCTATATTGTCAACTGGGATCATCATACCCTTTCTGAAAAAGGAAAGCAAACCATATTTGAAACATTTTGAAACCATCTCTTCCGTCGTGTTCACAATATTCCGCGTCAGTTCTTTATAATGATTCATTTTGAATGATCCCAAACGCAGGTTCAAGTCTCTATACATCCCCCATTTTGTTGGTTCATCCCTGTTTCCTCATGGATGAACCCGTCCTCAGCACTACTGGTCTCCAGGCGCTCGCCCACGATCCACTCGGTGGTGAGAACCTCAGGAAAATGGGAATAGAAACAGCAATTACAATAATTGCTATAACATGCTATAACTGTATCGTCTTATCATCTTATCTTCTAATATTTTGTAGCTACTAGTGATTCATACTGATTCATATTGTACGTCTAAAGTCAGGAATTTGTCGAATTACAAGAATTATTGGTCTTTCCACGATGTCGGCTCTCACCCAACTACCCCAAGATCGGTCCAGATCCAAGGCACTTTTTGACTTGAACATGAATCAACAGGTGCTGGAGCAAAAACCTGACTCAAGGAGACATCATGTTGGGCCACCCTGTTTGCTTACAATTGTCGGGGTCACATGGGGTCACCCGATTCAAAGCAAAAAGAAGACATATCCTGTACTATTACTAATACAGCCATTCACAAACAACAGGAGTCAAAACTGAATATTCCTGAGAATTATAGCCAGTCCCTCAATCTCATGCGTGTTGTGCGTCTCCACTGTCATCCAATTTGGGTGAACTCTGACCCATCTCACAGTCCATCAAGTCCAGCGTTCTCCAGGCAACAGCTCCAGCCAAAGGTGTGCTCTCGATGTCGTGGGAGAAGGACTTAGCATTTAGCGCCTAGACGACAGGGCTGGATGTTTAATTGACCCAAATGATGGGGGTATCATCAACATTCATCAACCATATGGATATGAAGTCACCATGAAAATCACCAAGGTTTCTGTGTAGTAAAATCCTTCTAAATCAAATCGTGGCAAATTTCGCCTGTCCGATCTGTCCGATCTCGCTGGGAGTTGCTACAATTCAGAAACAACCACGACGGATTTCCCGTGGCTCATTTTCCCATCAACGAGTCTGGATGGCGCGAGACCAAGCCGATGACATCGGAGAGACCAATCAGGATATTATCTGAGATTATCCAGCCAGAAAACAGCTGAGGCATCAGGAAAGTGAAATCATTAAAATTTAATAGATTGATAGCGACAAATGATCTCTGAGCGGCCCTCAAATTTTGGACCTTGCATACCCTCCTGTAACCAAGCGTGGCAATGGACAATTCTCCATTTATCGAAAGAAGTTTAGACAGTTTAGAAGCCAAACTTCCGACAATATGAACAGATAAAGCAGCAGAGGAGGGAGGCAGAGAAGAGAAAGAGTGAGAAGGAGAAGAAGAAGCAGAAGAAGAAGAAGAAACAAAAAAAAACAGAGAAAGAGTCAGAAACAAGATCAAAAAGGTAGAAAAAATGCAAAAGATCGTGTTTTTCCCAAGATAGATTAGATATATAGATTAGATAGATTAGATAGATTAGATAGATTAGGTAGATTAGGCAAGATAGATAAGATAGATAAGATAGATACGATAGATAAGTTAGATAAGTTAGATAAGATACATAAGATAGATAAAATAGATATGATAGAAAAGATAGATAGGATAGATAGGATAGATAGGATAGATAGGATAGATAGGATAGATATAGAATATTTATAGTTGACCTTGCCAGCTAGAAACCTCATCCATTTATAGGTGGTATTCCAGCTAGCAGCCAGCCACGTTTAATGACACCGGCAGATAGATCTGCTCTGACTTGCATTGCCACTGGTATCCACTGGTGCCTCTTGTCGATAGTCCAGTTCTCCAACAAAGCCCTTGCCCCATTCGTCCACCCTCAGCTTGTTCCGCTTCACGATAAATACCCAATCTCCAGCGAAGGTGGGTTGACCAGCCGCTACGGCTACCCAAAATGGAGTGCGAATGGACCCACAAATGACTCGTTATTGTTGTTTGCATTCAACATCATTCAACCATCCAATTCATGGGGCCAATATCATCATACTCAGTGAGGCTTAAAGATTGGGTTACTCCCTGAAAAGGCGAGCTGACATCCTGAGGTAAGGACAATCCAGGAATGTCGGTGTTCAACCCAGATCTGGTGAGATTGAGGAACCACCTGCAAGAAAACTGTTTCAGCCAAGTGTTGGTTCCTGATCACAAAAGGCGTTCCGAATAAACATACATTCAAAATCATGGTGATCATGCAAGTTCAAAGTATTTCAAAGTAATGAAGTATACTGATGTATACTAGTATACTGTATATACTAAGTAAAGTTTGTGTGAACATGTGTGAACCAGAGGTCTGTCTGTCACAATATGTCAAAACCGACGTGACCTCAAAGGACCAGAGCCCAGCTTGAGAAGGTATAGGTCCTTGCCGCGAAAACAGGGTCTCAACACTGCAACAAATCCATCAGCTCCTGCAATCATGACTAAAATATACTAAAATTACTAAAATATACTGAAATGTTGGCTTAATGTCATCTTAAGTCCACATTTTCTTGTAGCTTGACTCCGCGATTTGATCACAAACCACTTTATTCCCCCTTTTGGATCTTTTTAGTTGGGTAACCATGCATAAGGACACACCGTGACCCTGGGGTCTGACTTAGGCCATCTTGGCATTCCCACCAACGCGACCACTTCCTCCATCCCAGGACGCCTCAAGTGGGGTTTCTACCACTGCATTAGGGTGGTTGAAGCATTAGGAAGACTTGACGACATTTAAACATCAATTTAAACATCAAGGATCATCAAGGCATGTGGACTTGGAAGATTTGGAAGGACCTGTCGGAATTTCAACCCATGGTTCCATCATGTTCCATCAGTGCTGGGCCATGCTGGGCCACCTGTTGTAGAGCAATCCTTGCATGGACTAGGCATGTTACAGGATCTGCAGGGATCCCTAGATCATCCTAGATCCCATAGCGTCCCTTAGCTCTGCAGGTCCAATTTTCGGAGCCAGGACTCAACCATCGGATCGCATTGGTCAAGGCGCTGAACTTTCACAGCCACTTCAGGACCGTCTCGCAGCTTGGCACGGTAGACCTCTACAGGCGCGGATGCCTCTGACCTTCGTCTGCCTTGGTGCCTTGAAACATTTTGAATTCATTAGAGAAACATAGAGAAACACAGAAGATGGAGCAGTTATATCGTATTCTGACCTGTTGTTCCCAACTGCTTAACTTAGGTTTCTCTTGTATCTTTCTGAGCACAGCACTTGAACCTGAGCTTAGAAAAAGCAATTTCAGCTCTGTGGTCATTTCGCCATTGAACTGGAAGATTGCATTGACGCACGTCGCATTTTTTTTTACTCGGGGGGTACCCCTGACATCGGAATTTCGCACCTGCCCCAAGGAAGCAGATGCAATAGGTGCAGGTGAGATCTCCTCGAAAATCTCCCCCACCGGCCTTGCTGAGTTGAATGCAAACCGTAGTCAGATGGAGCTGGATGTTGTCTTACAAATGACTAATCCATGTGGTTGCTCCCTTAAAAATCGGAAATGAATATCTTGAATCTACAGTAGATATCCTTGATTTTGGGTAACCAGGGAAACCATCATTCACAACAACCAGACAACCATTATAGACAAAATACAGCAACACGACAAGCACTGGAAATGGTTGACTGACGCGTTTCTGGAGGCTGGATAAGTTGCTGGCCGGCCCAGCTGAGACTCAATGATCTCATCCGCTTTGGCGGTAGGGAAAGGTGGCACACGATCCTGTCAAACAAAAAAGGCTAAACTCATGGCTTAATAAAGATCCTGGGGCAGTCCCGGAGGAGGATGAACAAAACAAAGTGGAAAAGAATGGGAATGATCTCTATCCACCTGCATGAAAAACCCCGACCACCGTAAGTCCCATCAGGCCCCGGAAAGACACATCATGGCCACTGGCCACAATGTTTCACGAAAGTCACATCACCCCCAAGAGAAGTCACATCAGTTCAACGCAGTCCCCATGGCCACACGATTTCCGTGGTTTATCGAAACAAACAGAATTTGACGGTACGATTAACCAAACCTAGGGAAACATGGATTCAACCCCCCATTGTTGCTGCCTTCAACCCCAAGTTTGTGAAATCAATAAGGGTTCAGAATAGTTTTTGGATTTTGTTTTGGCTCAGGTTTTGGAATTTTTGTTTAGGGTTTCCTTTAAGGGTTTCTTATCAGGATTTCTTATCAGGATTTCCAAACGTTCATGTGGGTTTCTTTGGGGTTTCTTTAGGGTTTCTGATGATTTCTGTAGGGTTTCATTTAGGGTTTCATATAAGGTTTCATTTAGGGTTTCTTTAGGGTGTCATTTAGGGTTTCATTTAGGGTTTCTTTAGGGTTTCATGTAGGGTTTCTTATCAGAATTTCTTATCAGGATTTCCAAACGTTCATGTGCGTTTCTTTAGGGGCTTCTTTAGGGTTTCATTTAGGGTTTCATTTAGGGTTTCTGAAGGGTTTCATTTAGGGTTTCTTTAGGGTTTCATTTAGGTTCTTTAGGGTTTCTGTAGGGTTTCATGTAGCGTTTGATTTAGGGATTCTTTAGGGTTTCATTTAGGGTTTCATTTAGGGTTTCATGTAGGGTTTCTTATCAGGATTTCTTATCAGGATTTCCAAACGTTCATGTGGCTTTCTTTGGGGCTTCTTCAGGGTTTCATTTAGGGTTTCTGATGGTTTCTGTAGGGTTTCATTTAGGGTTTCATTTAGGGTTTCATATAAGGTTTCATTTAGGGTGTCATTTAGGGTTTCTTTAGGGTTTCATTTAGGGTTTCGTTTACGGGTTCTTCAGGGTTTCAGTTTGGGTTTCATTTAGGGTTTTTTAGAGTGTTGTTTAGGGTTTCTTTAGGATGCCATTTAGGGTTTCATTCAAAGTTTCTTTAGGGTTAATTTATGGTTTCTTTAGGGTTAATTTATGGTTTCTTTAGGGTTCATTTAGGGTTTCATGTAGGGGTTTCTTATCAGGAGTTCTTATCAGGATTTCTTTAGGGTTTCTTTGGGTTTCACCTAGGGTCTTTAGGGTTTCATTTAGGATACAAACAGGAGAGAATAAGGCAAAAGAAAAGAAGAGAACGAAAACAAAGAGGCAGTAAAGACAAGAAGCAGAGAAGCAGAGGAGCAGGAAGTAGAGCAGCAACAACACATGACTGAAGAAAAGAAAAAGTATAGTAGTATAGAAGTAGAAAGGCATAGAAGCACAAAAGCAGAAAAGCAGAGAAGCAGAGAAGCAGGGAAAGCAGAGAAGCCGAAAAGAAAAGAAGCAGGTAAAGCAGAGAAGCAGAGAAGCATGAAAAGCAAAGAAAGAAGCAGGAAAAGCAAAAAGCAGAAAAGCAGAGAAGCAGAAAAGCAGAGAAGCAGAAAAGCAGAGAAGTAGACAAGCAGAGAAGCAGAAAGGCAGAAAAACAGAGAAGCAAAGAAGCAGAAAAGCAGAGAAGCAGAACAGCAGGCAAGCAGGAAAGCATAGAACCAGGAACCCAAAAAAAATCCAAAACCTGCCGCGAGAATAAATTAAATAAATAGCCCTCCATTCAATAATCTCAATATATAGTTTTTCTATGTTTTTCCTGGGTTTCCCACTTTTGTGGTTTCAGAACGTTCTAAAACCTCCGAAAAAAAAAAAAGTAACATCCAAGGATCCACCAGTTTCGGCCCTTTTCCCGTCCTGCAGCTCGGTCAAGGCTTCCAGGTAAGCTGGAGATAGCAAATCTGCTCGGATGGACAGGGCCTGGCACAGGATACCCAGGTCTGTCTGAAAGTGGGGCATATGATACCGCAATGGCCTCCCTAGCATGGCAATTGTGAGAGGCAAGATCATGCTTTATAAATTTGTAAACCAGTGGATTTCAGACAAGCACAAAAGGGATTTCACACGCGAGAATGATAAGAATGCACATTTAACCATCAAACAACTGTAAATACCTATCAAAAACTGGAATGTGACCTTCGAATTGAAACTTTCGTGAAAAAGCGATCGATGACATCGTCTTTTGAGGAGTGCACCATTCCGTTTTTGGTGTCCCCAATCACCTGGTCTCCGTCGACCTACAATTCATTATGCTTGTAATTCAAGAATCCAAATGTTGTGGTACCATCCTATCTTAGTCGTAAACTTCTGACCTGTCCGTGGTTTTTCTGGTTGCGGGGCACCACCAAAGCTCAGCCTGACCAATCTTGATGAAGGTAGGACCCAGGTCTGTCAGAATCTGCACCAGCTGCTGGGCTCGCTTCGGCGAATTGGCCTGGATGTCTGGTGGTCGTGTTTCATCACCCTCCAATGAGAAGAACCCACTAGACATGGCTTGTGGATAATAAGAACATATAAGAACCATTGATTGAGAGTGGTTCACCTGGTGGTTCTGGTGGTTAATCAGATAATTAATATCACATACAACTTTCCCACCATTCGGTCTGACATGGATCTTTATATAAACATATTCCCATTCTGGCTGACAATAATCCAATAAGCCAGGTAGCATAACCCCTTGTATCGAGCCCATCAACAGGGGGTCACACTTTGCAATCAGCAACCTGGCCTCCCAGCTTCCTGTTTGAATATCTAGCAACAGGCTGACCTCAGTTGTGGCAAAGTTGCGCAAGCTCAAGAACCATCACAAATAGTTACACCTGTATGATGACCGCGTCCATAAATGGCAAAAAAAGGCATACTAAATCTTCTTTCACTCTCATATAATTCCCAAATGATGGCAGTAAATGTGTATGTCATATTATGCCAAAATAGTTCCATATCATCCCGTCCCAAACATTCCCATTTTTTACCAAGTAGAACCCATGCGCTTCAAGCATTCCCACAATCATTTTGCATTCATCAAGCAGGTTTTTCTGAAAACTAGCTTTCATGCCACCCAAAATCTAATGATTTCTCATCATCTTCCCCAGTGTTAAAACTGTCAATATATTTCGTTGACCCCCTTTTTGAAGACAAATCCACATATTCCCATGATTGTTTTTTCATATCTCGTTTTCGATGACTATTCAACAGATGTTTGCTGGCTAAATCTGGGCTATTGCTGGTTATACCCCGAAAGTATGGTTACATCATGTTATATCACTGCATGCTCGCTATATAACAGGATTGCTCAAAACCCCCAAATACATCCAAATACAATGGTGGCAAAATGGGTAGACAAAGAAGTAAAATTACATTCTTTGCGGCTATCATCCACTGATAAACAGCTGGAGAATGTTGGAGCAAGCGAAAAAAATAACCAATATTTAGAAATTATAAGATGAAATTAGAATACATATTTAGAATATGTCGGATGGGGCCTAAGCGTAACAACTCCACAAGTTTCTCTGAGGCCTAAGGCAGCAAAGCCCAAAGTTGTGCTCATCAGCTCAGTGGCTCTCCATGTCACACTCCAGGGACCTGTCTGATGGCTCCCCCGCAACTGTACCAACTGGCCAGTGTAATCTGGCACGTGTGGTCAATCATGACTAACCTTCAGACTTCTTAAATTCTTAAGATGTCTTCAGCGGAAAATCCGATTCTGCAAAATGGCTGGAAACCTATATATAGCATCCTATAGCCGTGCAATGTATTGGTATTGGTATCATTCAAATCCATTTCTGGCTGAGTGTTCACCGACCAAGCCACCACTCCAAACAAGATAAACAAGGCAGAGGCCACGTGCTTGAAAGTAGGCCGCGGCCGTCTCGGGGTCATAGCGTCCCTCCGGATACGGCGTTGCGGCGGGGAAGTTTCTCCGGGCAATGCGCCCACAGTTTCTGCGGGGAAGCACACGACCTCAGATTCCCAGAGACTCTGAGAGTCAGGTCTGATGGGATAGGACAACTTCCGAGGTAGCTAGGATCATGGAATATCATGGACATTGGGGATTCAAAACCGAAGAAGCAAGTCCCAAATATGATCACACATCGCAGTCCCAACAGCCTTTTTTGGGGTGTCTCATGGTGTCTCGAGAGAATTTCTATTGGTATGCCAGTATCTGGTGATGGAGACCCAGGCTTTCAAGCTAAGTTCCTCAACAAGGCCCAAAAAAAAATATACTTTGGGAATGCTTGGGGACCATACAAGTGGCCTTCATTTCGAGATTGTGTGGATGCAACATGACATAATCAGCTTGAAAACCTCTAGGCTCTCTCAAATTCAGGCTTTTGTCGCCCCTGCCGCCAATAGGAATGAAGCGGCTCAGAAGCTAGTAGCCGTCTTCAAATGCATGCTACAATGATTCGACGCGTCTCAGTTCACGTCCGGAAGAATATAGCAAATCAACATACACCCTGCTCCTCGACTTTGCTAGGGAAACTAGGGCCAGCCAGCCACAGGCCTGGGACCTGGGATGCCACTGCAGCCATCTTAGCTCGCAACGCAGGCCATCTACAGTGAGACCTGCTGTTTGGGAGCTCCTCCCAAACAGCACGTCTCACCATTGAAGTCCCGCGTTGCGAGCAACGTATAGGCGAAGATCACCGCGACCCCGTCAGGAGAGCAAGACTTTTGCCGTACAGAAAGCTACGGGAAGCCGTAGCTCTCTGTACGAAGAGAGCTAAGTCTTGCTCTGACGGGGGTGGTAAACATCCCCCCAATAGGTTTGAGCATCCCCAACATTCCTCAACTATTGGGCCTGAGGATATCATCTCCATCATCCATTGAGGTTGTGTCCAAAATATTCTACCAACATTTACCAACCAACAACTGCCAACAAGAACCAACCCCTGTCCTGACGGAAGAGTTTCACCGCCATATTGGAGGAGTCTTCGAAGATTAGTGAACCGAACTTTATAAAAGTCCAAGAAAAGCTCGGGAACAGAGTCTTTTTCGATGCTGAAGACCTTGTTCTCAAGCTTCTCCTGGACTTGTGCAGGGAAGCGGATCCGCTTGAACCGAGATGGCGCAGTCTGAACGATCATCTTTCGACTCGCGGCAAAGCTCGCTTCATGGTAGTAATGTCGCTGTCTCCACCGATGCCTTCTTGCTCAAACTTCCCTGAGGAAAGTTTGAAATCTTTGCTGCAGGCTCCGGTGTGGAGCAGTAGGAGGCTTCTTGTGGCGACCAATGACGTAAACGTCAAGCAGGGCCCCTTTGAGATGTTTTGTGTTCTCGGGCTTTCTTGATTGATGGATCAAAAATGATCAAAACTTATTCACTGAGGGCAGGGCAAGCAGCTACAAGGCCCAAACTCGGCAGAAGCAAACTCCTCACATTTTGCGATTTCATCAGCATAAACGTAGGGATTCAATGCAACAAGCACTGATGGTCTGGTGTTTGAGGGGCTTCTCTGCCTTGCAATCCAGGAGAAAAATGGAAAAAGGCTCTTTTCAATCCAGCACAGTGAAAGCCCCATATTTGTGTCGATCCTTTTCCATGGTTCCCTGGCAAGGATGCGAGTGCGAAACAACATCGAATAGAAAACCCGACACCCAAATCAAATAAATTGCGAGAGGAGAGGAACTATTTTTCATGCAAGACTGTGTAATGAGGATCCTTAGACCTACTGCTTGACATGGTCAATCAGTGGTGGTGAAAAGACCCGTTTATTTGAGTAAACATAATACAACTATATACTGAGGATATTATCGCCACCAAACATCCAATGGTTCATGTGGACAACTCCCCACAATGGGACATTCATCAGCCCTTGAAAACCCAAACGTCAATGAGACCGCTTGGTGTCCTGAAGGAATAGCCGAAAGAATAACCATCCTTTGCTGCTGAAGGCTCCCTTGATGCCTCGGAAAATGGGCAACAAACAAAAAAACAACAACTTGGCAAACCATTGATTTTCTCATCCAAACGTCCCAATCCTGGGATATCTTGGGGGAGTCACACAATTTCTGGATTCCCAGCTGGTTGTGGGGAATCATGTCATTCCACGACATCGTGGCCAATTTTCTTCCAAGTTTGGGACAGCACCATGGCAGTCTCAGCTTGGCACCAGCGGGAGTCGAGATGTGATGCTTTGCCCACCCAGAGATCTCCGGTGATCAGGGCAGTCGAACAACGAACTTGCCACTGGAATTCTGATGAATCAATAGACATTCAAGTTGTTTGAAGTTGGAATCATCATTGCTGTTTTGGAAGCCCGTATAAACTAGACTTAGTTGACATTCGAAGACTATATTGTGGCCATAGACGCCATAGCTGAGCCCTGAGTTGTCATTGTTACATGGATCATCCCACGACGTTCAGGCCTGGGCAAAGTGAAGCAGGCTGCGCAACCGGCCGCAATTAAAAGCAGTGCTCCCCCGAGACCTACAAGCGCTGCGGTGGCTCAACCCAAGAAATGCTGGGATTGAATGATTGAATCTCCATGTTGGAGTCAATTGCTTTGGCCAATTCAACTGGACTTGGAAGTTGAACTTGGCATTTGAACTTTGGCTTTGGAAACTTGCATTAATGCAAGAAAAACCATCCACTTGACTGGGTTTCAACCATGTTTCCCAACCACTTACCAGTGGCGACATCCAACTGTGCCTGCCTTTGTTGTATCTGTGCACATGCATCTCAAGGTAGGACCATGTTGCGACGCACAGCTGCTCGTGACTGGTTGAGGCGACAATGACTTGATGACTTGAAACTGATTTCCGGTCCCTCAAAATGATCCGCGTGTTCTGTGTAAGAGACCTATCATTACAATTCACAATAATTAATGAACATCAAACATCATCAAACTGTTAAATTGTCAAATTCCAAACTGTCAAAGTGGCTGACTCGTCTGACATATCAGTTGGATCTGGCATGCTTCTTCAGGTCTTCCACAGTTAGTATTGATTCATCTTGTTTCTGCAACTATCTTCAGAAGCTGCGAAAGAAACCGCGGAAATATATCAGTCACTTGGGATTCATCAGTGCAGCCACGAAAAAATGGCCGAACAGAATCGTAAAGTGACTGTCCTGAAACATCACTCATCTGTCTATTATTGTTGTTGCGAATTATATATTGTTATTATCATTCTTACATATTCTTACTGTATCTTATTGTTGTTATCATTCTTGTTAGTAGTGTTGTTGTCATTATAGTAGTGTAGTTATGACCGTTCTTAACATCATTTTTATCAATGTCAATATTACAATTAATGTGGGTAAAACAATGATAAACCATCCCCCAAATCACCATAAATAATTAGCTGGTATAAACCATTCCCAAATGGGTTGTTTA
Source organism: Cladocopium goreaui (assembly GCA_947184155.2). Lineage (NCBI taxonomy): Eukaryota > Dinophyceae > Suessiales > Symbiodiniaceae > Cladocopium > Cladocopium goreaui. The sequence goes on from CAMXCT020001318.1 coordinate 68,337, forward strand.
TTATTGTTTTAACCACATTATTACAAGTCCCCCTAAGAAAACATCAACTCTGTCCCTTGGGCCGCTGAGTTGCTGAAACCTGGGAGCCTCCCAAGTTTGACCGTTGGAAGTTGGGGTAGGGGGTCCAACAAAGGTACATAAAATCATAAAGGGGTTATATCATGTTATATCCCCTTTCTAAAAGAAAAAAACATACTCATTATAGACATGTTCACACGATCGAATACTATTTGGGTGATACCGGCGTCTGACACATCAGTTGGATCTGGCATGTTTCTTCAGTTCGTCCATGTTTCCTTTTGATGTGTTTTTTTCTGCAACTATCTTCAGAAGCTGTCAAAATAATCATAAAGGCACTATCCTGAAGCAATCCTGAAACATACCATGTTTGGGATGATTGTTGTTAAACTATCAATATCTTTGGTTTGTTGCTAGTGTCATTATGATCATTGTTGTTCTGTTGTTCTTTGTGTGTGTGTGTTTTTACAACTCGTTGATGGTAATTAGTAGTACTGTTATCATTATTGCTAATTACTGGTATTGTTGTCATGTTTATTGTCATCATCGTTATCATCGTTACCATCATTATCATCATCACTTCTGTATTGCTATTCTCCCTAAGAGAGCATGACTTCTAGCCCTTGGTGAGGTCACCCAGAGACTTGAACCCACCGGCAGCTGCCGACATTTCTCTGGGCTATTCCGAGGTGTAGTCGCTGCTTGAAGCCTCAGAGCCTCCCAAGTTTGACCGTTGAAACCTGGATGAATCAGTTGAATCACGTTCCAAACCCGAAATGTCACTGGTTGGCTAATAGGATTTCCCATAATGGATTAGATTGTGAAGATCCCCAATATATTGGATGGTATAGCCCCCTATGATAGTCAACCAAAAGGGGTGTTGAACACTGCTTATTTGCCACGTGATGTCAAGCCAGGATTAATAAACCACCAGCTTTGTTCGTATGGGGTATCAATTTTAATAGTAATTTGGAACGGTATTTTGGGGATACAGTAACACCCCAATAGTCAGGGTTTGGGTAGGATAGGGGGGACCAACGACGGGTAACTAAAGGGATTGATATCCCCCCTTCTTATCTATGTCAGAAGAAACAACTGTTTTTCCCCAACAGCAAAACTTTGCTATGGGGTCTTTAGCCCAGATTAGCTCCAGATACCTCGTGAGCTTCCGGAGGGTTCTGGTACAGATACCTCGTGAGGTTCCGGAGGGTTCCGGTGAAGATACCTGCTGAGGCTCCGGAGGGTTCTGCGCAATTCCAAATGCTTCCGGTGCAGATACCTTGTGGGGTTCCGGAAGTTTCTGGCGCAGGTGCTCGATGAGGTTTCGGAGGGTTACGGTGCAGATACTTGGTTAGGTTCTAGAGGGTTTTGGTGCAGGTGCCTGGTGAGGTTCCGGAAGTTTCCGGTGCAGCTACCTGATGAGGTTCCGGAGGGGAGGGTTCCGGAGCAGATACCTTATGAGGTTCCGGAAGGTTCCGGTGCAGAGACCTTGTGAGGTTGCGGAGGGTTTTGGCAGAGAAGATGCTGGGTGAGGTTCCGGAGGGTCCCGGTGCAGATACCTTGTGAGGTTCCGGAGGGTTCTCGTGCAGATGCTTTGTGAAATTCCAAAGGGTTCCGATGTTTTTTTATGGCATAAGCACTTACTTTTTATGGCATAAGCGCTTAATTGTTTTATGGAATAAGCACTTTTTATGGCAAAAACGCAGAAGCTTTCAAGCTGTTGGGGATAGCACCTGAGTTTATTTTAATTATGCATAGACTAGATTTACTCATAAAACCTCATAAACACACCAATCCTATTAAATGTTTGCAAACGGGGTTTTCTTGGGTGATGGCGGTAGGTAATGGGGTTAATTGCTCTACAATGCGGGTTTAACGGAATTTAGCTGGCTTTCCAGTGGCGGATTTCGCCTCAACTTGTGCCAATAAGCAACTCCAATCGGCTCATCCCATGGCCTTTTTCCGCGCCCTTGAGGCTTGCCAATCGAGCCTGTGATGTGGAGAAGTGGCGCAATGGACAGTGACTGCAATGAACTGCAATCGTTGGGGTAAAGTAGATATTTTATATCCTTTTATGATCTTTTATGCATTTCTACTTGCTGCGTCCCCTGTTCCACTGGTTTGAGAACTTGTATTATCAGATTGAAACACACACCACACCCCTACCGTTCTGCAATTCTTTCCCTCCCGCACACTCTGGTTGGGTGCTTAAACCCAGCCGAAGAAATTGTAGTCGATTGTGTTTTAAATAAAAAAATCATAAAATGGAATAATGCCAAGTTCATATGAATAACCAAGGTCTATATAGATCCATGAGAAGGCGTTCATCCCCAAATAACCGGCAGCAAAACCGAAAATGGGATTCATATGGATTCATGAGATTTGGAATGGGATTCATGACATGTAGTATGAGAAATGCTTTGGTTTTCCATTGGTTTTCGCGACCACCCATGTTGATTAATAGGGAGGGATCAACCCAAAGTAGTATTGCCAAAAACTTTATGGAATCTGGGTGTTGATTAGTTCAAGGCTTGTTAATATGATTTTGGCATTACATAGACGTTTGTTTGGAATCATCAACCCAGTCCTATCGGCTATACTCCCATGTTCTACAGTTAAATCATGTGAACTCAAACTGTAAATTCCTGTACAAATCCCCCACTTTTTGTCAGTTCAATTCCCATACGCTCTTGGCGACAACCCATATATTTGATATCTTTTGCCGATTCCAATCCATGGTTTCCTGGTGAATTCCCCGTAATTCCCCAATTCAGTGTCAACCAGACCCAGGAATCCTCATTGCTGATACACCCATGATTGATGATCAATACCGCAGCAAGTGAAATTGATCTCCGGAGCTTTCCAATCCATGGGGGTACCCCAAACAATCATTTTCATCATCCATTTCAATAGGATTTTCATGGATGTTCCATTTATAAACCATCCAGCTATTGGGGTACCTCCATTGATGGAAACCTCCATGTATCAACTGATCGTTGGGGATGTCCACGCCTTGGCGTCGGACAAACGCTGTTCGGCTCGCTCAATCTGCTCAGCCTCGATGGACAAAATGTACCATGTAGAAATAGGGAAGTCAAATAGACAACTATAGATACATCATGATATATCACGATATATCCGATCTTCACCTGCAACTCCTCAAAGTATTAGAGTTTTTAAATTACAACTGATACTCACAATCTATATATATATATAATTATATATATATCATTACACGGATATACGTGGTATAGTGCACTACCTACATCTTTGTACCTGAAAAAAACACGTCTTGAGCTCCAAGCGCGGTCTGTGACAGCCTTCGCCTTGGCATCCAGGACCGCCTGTCGCTATGGAAAATGGGGGTCCAGCATACTCCAAATGGCATACCTATGTGAGATATAATTAACAAAATCATACTAACCACATTGTTACCATTTTACAGGGATATAATGGGAATTCTATAGGGCTTTGCACCCCCTTGATGAGATTATTCTGTGCGGATTTAACCATCATTTCACGAGTTTTCAGCATCAACAATATGAGCTCCCGTCAGAATCCTTTACATGTGAGTAGTTGCTATTATTATGGTTACGTATCGCTTTTGGGGGGCCCTATCGGTTTCCAGGGTTTTGTGGAAATCAGCATATTCGAGATCCAACATGAAGCCAAAATCCTAAACAGGTTCGGAAATGGATCGAGGAGTTGTTTTGTTGGCTTCAGGTGCTTCGGCAACACTTCATGTTCCTTTCATTTTGCATTCATGTGCATGCATGTTCCTTCATTTTCCTTTCATTTATTCCGTACATGTTCATTCCAATGTGCATTCATGCCCTTTCATCTTCCTTTCATTTGCATGCATTTTCCTTTCATTTTGCATTCATGTCCTTTCATTTGTGGAAATGGCTCTATGACTTGGCCAGGGGACCGAGTGCAACAAATGGTTATCGCTCAGATTGTCGCTAAAAAACCCCTCGAACATATGACATTGTTCGAAGGAAATGTACCACAAAAACGACAGAGTGAGAGAGAGAGAGAGAGCGCGAGCGAGCGAGTTCGATGCCAAATGATATGGTAACTGCAGGAAACAGTGCACCACAGGTTGAATTTCTCTCATCGGTTTTGCCCGTTCTGTGAATGTGCATAACAGTATTTGTTTGGTTTACGCCAAGTTTAATGGACTGTCATGTATGGTCCCAGGTTATCGCTTTTTGGGGGGACCTATCGCTTTACAGAGTTTCGTGCATATCTCTGACAAAAAACTCCGGCAATACTAAAGTGGTCTTCAACCATTTTGACCGTGACTCATGTGGATAGTATGATGGTGGATTGTACTAGCCTGTATCATCTTTATCTATTGGGCGCCATGAAAGCTTTTACCTGTTAGGCATTGCACTAGCTTTTCTCTGTTGGGCATTGTTGTAATGCCTTATGTGCTTGCAGTTGTCCAAATCTTGGGCAAGAATTTTCTTTGTGGATGTGGGCCGCAATTTATATTCTGGCCATGGTCACTTTAGATAGACGCCATCCCATTTCGAGAACACGTTCGATCCATACTATCCCATACAACTCTTCCTATCCATGCTACAGTGCGCGTCTGAAAATGGCGCATACAGGTGAACATGGCAATTTTAATCAGGCACTTATGATCATCCGCGGGATTTCCGGGGTACCCTATTTTCTGACAAACCAATTGATGTATTTTTAATGGCTCCACGTGTGAAATCACCAAGCCTGCTTGGAGTCGGCAATGATCTTGTCTCGACCCTGGCCAAGAAGTTTGTTGCGTCATGCGCAGGGGCTGGCCGCTTTTAGGAGTTCGGTATTCTGTGGTGTATAATTACACTTGAACATGTGTTTTCAAGACCAGTTGCATTCCAACCGGCACCTCTTTTATTTTGTCCTCAGCTTCCTTGTGCAATTTCGCTTTGGCCTTAGACAAAAGAACCCCAAACGGGAAAATTTCAATCGACACTTCTCGAGCTAAATTTGGAATATTATGTTAACATAATAAATTATAACTATGATACTGTATACTACAATATATGATACTAAAATATACTAAATAGAATATCGAAATATTACTAACATCATACTAAATCTAAATATCATATAAGGGGCTTCTAGATCAAACTTGGCTGAGTTGAGCTGCATCTTTGATCTGCTGCGCGAGCGCCTCCCGAAGAAATTCACCAGAAGCGGCACATCACCCATCTTGTGGTGACCAACCCATGATTCACGTGGTTTCAATATGATTCAATATGGATCAATATGGTTCAATCCCCTGCAGAATATATGAGTCATTTGGGGATCATATGGATCATGATCCAATTTTCGGATTGAACATGATGTTTTTGGCTTGAAGCATCTTGAAGCCACCAGTGATGACAGTGATGGGGTTCCTTTCACGCCATCCGTGGCTCGCCGCGCCGCACCTGGTCCAACCGTTCTTTGGCCTCCGTCATGCGGGAGGCTTTGTCGACCGAGAGCTTCTCCTACAGCTGGAAATGGCTGGAAAATCAGCTTATCAAAACTGGGAAAGACATGAGAGAAACTCGACCTCGAAGAAGAGAATCACTTTTGGAGGAGTGCCCCCAAAAAACGGAGGGAAAACCATCTAGGAATCTAGGGGTTAAGGTCGAAGATATTCCAGTGCCAGATTGGTTGACCAGAGGGTGTGTGTGTGTGTGGATGTGTTTGGATGGTCTGTTCGAGCAGGGAAAATTGATGAGGCTCTTTCTCCTGCTGTGTGAACATATCCATGATTGACCGTGTTCACATCCCCATGTGGGCCACGGTCAATATTTATTATCTAGCTGAATGTCATCAATTTTTGAAGAGTGTATTATCGTTTTTCAGGTTTTGGGCTACCATGTTCGTATTCCTTGCATATTCCATGGTATTCTGATGGTGAAAAGCAACGAATCAAATACTTCCTCCCACTTTCACGTGGAGCGCAATCTTTTTTTTCAGTCGCTGGAGTCCGAAGTGTCGCTGCTGCTGTCCGTGGTGCCGCTAGTGCTGCCACTTTCACTAGCATTTTGCAAAGTTCTCTTTCGATTTAGTTTTTGCTTTCTCTTCTCGATTGTTTTTTCTTGCCGTCGATCAGGCTCTGTAGATCGATACTTCCAAAGCGTGCATCAGCACCTTCAGGCAATAGTGCTTCGTGCTTCTGCGTTCGCTGTGGCGCAGTAATCGCCTGCTGCGTCTGGTCATTCCATTTCTTCTTGCCGGGCTGTGCTTTCCCTGGTACAGCCTCTTGTGCCTCTGCAATCAATTGTCCCCCTTCTGTCTCATGTTGCAACAACTCATTGAGGAAACATCTGAGTCCTGCCATGTCTTGCGCTTGCTTGCTCATCTTTGATGAGCAACACGCGCCAAGAAAAACAGGCTTTCAGCGAGCAAATGGGCCAGTGTCTGGCCGATAGGGGTTTTGTGATTTTTTGGTTATCGTTTCGTTATCGTTTGGGTTATCGTTTGGAACACCTGGTTGGATCCAGAAAAAAATACACAAACAAAGCAATGATTCTGGAGAAATCTATGGGAAACCCTTTTGTTTGGAAAGTCGTAGTGTTGTCTTGAGGAAAGCTTGATGCATTGCTACTGGATACATGGAAGATCAGCAGATGTCAGAACCAAAATGGCTGCCAAACGCAAACCACCACCACACATCTATTGATAAAAAAAAGGTTTTGCCGTTTGCTTCTCTCATACGAAATACATTGAATAACTTGCGCCGTAAGACACAGGATGACTGATGACCAAGATCAACATAAGCACACGTTATCGTTTTTGAAGAGTGTATTATCGTTTTCCAAGCCTCAGCTCAGTTTCCAAAAAATAGAGACGCCTCGAATACTACTTTCCATTGCCGTAAATTTTGGCTGTAGCTCATGTATTTTGGACCTTCTATCTCAGTATTGTGTGTATCCCAACCTTTCTTGGCTGACATCCCCATTTGTCAACCTCTCAACTCTCCAAGGAAATCCGAGAAAATTACTAGATAGTTTTAAAGTTTAGGACAATTGTCCCCATTCAACTTGCCACAAAAAATGTTTTCCCCCACTTCTGGACCAATTTCAGAACAGCTGTGACGATCCATTTTGTCGCCTCCACCTGTTTTATCTGAGTGGCCACTTCTTGATCTACCTGCGCTTCACGAGTGGAGGACATAGGGACATACACTGATGTACAGTACATCCTCCTGCAATCAAACATGGCAAGGAGAAATCCTCCATACATGGGCATGTAGATGAGAAAATTATCTACAGTATCCATTGCCACCATGTTTGATTGCCAGAGGGTACATCAACATGGCAAGGCTCCATGAGAAATAGTCGGGGAAATGATGATACCTCAGGTTCCTTAGGTTCCATGTTGACAACATCGTTAACATCTTCAATCATTGTACAAGAATTGAGGTCAGAGTGTTCTCCCGTATGCCCATGTTCGAAGGAAAATGTGCATAAGACGAGGCAACAAAAACACTGCAATATGTTGCAACTGTAAGGATTGTATAGGTATATATGGGTATGGACCAATCCCTATTAATACAATTTTTAGTGGGATGAACATCCATTTACCAGCTATTTTGATGTTCACCAGGGGTACAAGGTTTTGACACACTGCCATTGGCCCATTGTGATGGGCCAGGTCGGTGAGTCGAAATCGCATCAGATATCATTGTGCGACCACAAACAGGATGCTGCAATGGTGTCGGAAAAAATGGCCAACCATGACCTCACATAACTAACTAATATCTGGTATCATCTGGTGATCTTAGAAGCAGACTGGAAACCCATTGACGCACACACACGGGGTAGTTGATCTACGCCGGACCTCTGCTTGCACCGCAGCGATCTCCGCATCGGCCTGATCAGAAATGAAAATAGCTGGTAGTTATGGTCACTCTCCAAGAAATATGTCATGATATTTCCAGGAATTGGTTGTAAACAAATTCTACAGGACACTCCTCTGATCCTCTATCTGAGGCTTAATGACCTCAAACGCCTGCTTTCCTGTAGATGTTCCCGAACAAAAGCCATCCATAGGTTGATTTGTTTCGACAGAGAAATCACCTTGCAGGAAGTGTTACCAGGTAAAACACAATAAACAGCCTATCCCCGAAAATACCTTGATGTTATAAACCATTGCCAAATGGATCAAATGGTAGGTTTATTATTGGATTTCCCACATTACTCATAATGACCAATTGATCTACCATCTGGTTATTTAACATAGCCATGGAAAATCACCATTTATAATAGGTAAACCATCTATAAATGGGCCATCTATACCATGGCTATGTTAGTCATAACCAGAGGGTAAATCTAATTGACACGATCTGATCATTTCACGAGAACAATAGACTCCTTGGCGTTGAAACCTGCCACTGAGGTCGTCTCCAACAAGTCCCTCGGTGATGTTCCTGCTGAAAATGATGAAAAATGGAGAGACCCCTTCCACCCTTGGGCTAAGAAATTGTTTTTGTGTGGGCAACTGGGGTGACATCTGCACAAACAAAGTGACAACTGGCGAGTTCCTTGGTGTGACACCAGAATCGCCTCTGCCTTCAAACGCTTTTCTTCTTCTGCAATGGCGCTTTTTATGACCTGACTCCAACAATCTCCAAAAACCGAAGACATCTGTTCAAATGGATTCAAATGGCTTCTAATGTTAATGTGTGAAGAATAACAACACGGCAACATCTCTACTTAGTTTCTTCGTACTCTGGAAGTTCTTCGCACCTAATGGCTTGTCGGTTGTCTCTTCTGTCCATGTAAGTTTCGCACATGTTTTGCTTGCTCCAAATCTTTATCCTCAGCAACAAAACTGCCGTCACAATGATAGTCAGGTCAGGTGCCTTTCTATGTTCATGTCAGCAACTATCAGGTCGATGACCCTAACAAGTGTTCTACAGTGTACGTCTTGGAAAAACAGCTTTTTGCACTTGTCATACAATTGAAACAAGACGAGTCTCCCTGCAGAGTGTAGCTGAAATATCATCAGAATTAGATGCTTGGCTCGCAATGAAAACCCCCCCAGAACGCCTGGCTTCGTTCTGGACGTATTCGTCTTGCGGCCCATTGTTGGGAGTGGAAAAAAATACTTCACCAACCTGAATAGTTCTGCCAACTTGGGGCCCAGTTACCCCGATACAAGCCCCATCATTCCAATGAGGCTTCTGCTGCTGCTTTGACTTTCGCTTCTGCCTCCTTGCAGCAACGCAACGCAGCAACGCTGCAACGCGGAAAAACAATAACGAGACTTCACCAACAACGAGGGGAGTATACAGGGGACATTACGGTATAAAATTATAAAACTATATAAAATTAACAAGTGTCTTACCACGGACAACAGGTAAACATGGGTTGGTGTAGCTGGAGCCCTGCCGGACGTCTTTTGTCGTGATCAGAATATCAACGGCCAATGGAAGTTGGCCAAGAAAGCCGGTGTTGATGTTGGGATATGTTGGGTATACAGTATATACATGTATATACATGGGTTCACTGCAATTGACTTAAATACTAAAGAGTCTTCCATATGTCATTCGCATTCCTGGGGATTTCCCTGAAACATTTTTCAAAAAAACTGTGCTGAATCCGAAAGTATCTGAACATATGCCAGAACATCTCCAAGAAAAACAGTGCAAGCTTTACACATTAGAGATGCCATGCACTCTCTGGCAATTTAAAATAGCTATCATGCTATCGAAAATGGCCCATGACCACCTGAGAAAAATGGTGATTTTTCGCGGCTATATTAAATTACCAGAAGGTACATAAAAACTCTGCCAATTGCTTTGATCATTCTGATCTGCATCTGATCTTCGGTGGGCCTTCTCATCTGACTTTTTCGGAGATTCCTCCTTGCCATGGGCATGAGGGACTTGCTGAATGCTATTCCACATCGTTGGAGTCAAACATCCTCAATGAAGCGATCAAGGATCTCCCCCGTGATGAAAAAGTAGTATCAAACTATATTTGACAACTGACAATCCAAGAATCTGATGAGTGGCCACAAAATCAAAATCATTCAAAATCCATGCCCCCCAATAAAAACCCAGTGCTCTCAAAGGATCCTTGCTACAAGAGGAATTGATTCCCACTTGTTTCCAACACATATAAATCTTCAATTGCTATCCATGAGATGTCTCAACTGGAACCCCAAATCCCATGGTCTATCATTCTTAATTACAGATCAAATTCTTACAATCAAACACTTGCGAGAATGATCTTGATGCTAATATAATATATAACAATAATAGAGTTATAATTTAATACCTATAATATATATATAATTATATGTATATATACATAAACCTTAATACCAGGAATATCAACCCCGCACGTCTATTCTTTTTGTGCGGAGGGTATAAATTTTAATCCGGGCTTGACATCAGAGTCCTTCGAGCGCTTCGAGTGCTTCGAGCTGCCAGAATAGCTGTCAGAGCCTGGAACCCAAGCTCCAACATGTCAAGACCAAGAGACTTCCAAAAAGATAGGAAAAACACGGAAAAACTACATTTACATACATTTACTTCCATATATAACGAGGGTGTATGATATGAAATCTCCATAAATCTCCCCTTAAAGAACTCGAATGTGATACCCTCTGGTGTCATCAAACATGGCTAGCTGGGACATTTCCTGAACTAAATGAAGGTTTGCATGGTAACATCATTGAACTAAATGGGGGAATGTCCAACAAGCCATGTTTGATGACCGGAGGCAGCCCACCTGATGATGATCGCGACGTTCGCGACCGTCGTCTAGAACGCGTTCTCCGTCGTCTCTTTCTTCTCCGGTGATGGTGTCTCCTGGATGGTTTGTTCAACGAAAGACCTGAGTACAAATTGGGGACATCAAACCATCCAAAGGAAATCCACAGGGAACCATGGAATTTTCCCATGAAACATTGGGGTTTGACAAAAAATATCCATTAAACCAATCCATTGATGTGGGGTTACCCGGATTTACCCGGTTCCCCCTGGGGCGCCCCAGGAAGAACCCCCTCCTGCGATCGCGGCCGTGTCTCCTTCGCCGCCGTCGACTACCTGCCACGATGAAGCGGTCGAGGATGGGTTTGGGGGTTTGGCAACCATCGGCTGAACATTTCATGAGTACATAGAGCTAAATTTATATAAATTATATAATTTCATTTAAATTCTCCATTCTTGAAGGATATTCAGATTCAGTTTATATCGCCCTTTATCTGATTTATTTTGATTTAGATCACCATTTTTCTTGGTTTCCACCCTGCTCGTGTTGGCTGAATTTTCACTTCTAGTTGGTCGGATCCTCATTTCTTGTTCGTTAAATATCTTTATGTTCTGGTTTATACATCATTTTACATCCACACCTTTGGAGAAATGGGGGTTGTGCCGGGGGTTGTCCGAATATTTTTAGTCTTGGTTTGTGATCAGTTTTTCAACATCGCCATATTAGTGCTTCATTCCGTATTTGAAGATACACCCAAATTGGATATAGGTGGTGATATATATCATATATATCCCATAAAAATCTCTGAATTGATGTCCCATGAAATTCCTATCTTATGTCGTCTTCTGTCATTATGGGATATTAATGTCATCAATTAATCCCGAGAACTGTGCCAGCGGCTCGGCTGCGGCTGCTGGCACTTCGGCTACTGCTGCTGCCTTGGGGGTTGGTTAAAGGTGGCAGAAGACCTGGGTCAGAGAAATCATGGTGATCAAACTGATTCTATTATGTATAGTTATGTCTAATGTATTATATATTGTATATGATTATATATGATTGTATGGAATTGTAACTGTACGGAATAATATGAAATATTTATCGCAGCAGGCGAACACCTTCACCGCAACTAAGACACATGTCTCCTTGCTGGCCGCTACTCATCTCAAGCATACCAAGGCGAGCTACTGTAGCTCCCATTTGCTCGCTTCTCCTCCAATCTCATGAAGTCCTGCTGGATGAGTTTCTGATGTTGATTGGTGGTCAAGAGGTGCCAGAAAACGATCAAGTCCACTGTATTCAATATTATACATATAATATACAGTATACATATGCATACTGCATATACATATAATAAGGGAACATAGTTACAAATATGGAAATGTCACCAAAATCATCCAAAATCTGTGGTTTGGACTCCTGGATGCTCTGAACATATTTGAAATATGTTGAAATATGTTCCCCTCCTGAAGTAGGCGTTGCTCATGACGGTGCGGATCGTAGAATCCCTTGCCGTACTTGTCACAGAAGTCCCACCTCGCCAAGCCGTAACAGGTTCCATGGAGACGTCCAGAGATGTCCAGGGGCAGCGCAGGGAGTCCAAGAATGAAACAAGAACAGTTGAGTATACTCAGTGTATATATTATCTAATATATATATATATACATATATATATACATATACATATATATATATACATATATATATATACATATATATATATGTATTAGTGAAGTGATAATAGAACATGTATATATATATATATATATAGAACTCTAAAAGTTCAGCAAGACTTCAGGTAATTCATCAAGCAGCGGCCCCCAGCTCCAATGTCTCCATTTGGAGACCCCAGGGGCCCCCCTGAGGGCCCCTGAGGGCCCCCCTTTTACCACCAGCTCCAACGACTGAGTTCAGCACCACCTTTCTTTGAAACCCTTGGACTCTCGCTGTCCCCGCTTCACCAAGTCGGCCAGGGACTCTTTGGACTTTGGAGAATCGGCTCCTGGGAAAAAAGCCGTGGCCGCCAAAACATGGTCAGTGATGAGTCCCATGTTTACCCGGCCTGGTAAACCTACAAAAAGCGATGGAAAATCACCAGCTTTAATAGGTAAATCAACTATAAATGGGGCCATTTTCAATAGCTATGTTAAATTACCAGAGGGTAAACATGGAAAGATGGGGATGTACCCAAAGAAAAATGGATGAAGATGGATACATTGACTTGCAAGATGAACATCTCAGTCTGAGATTCATAGTTTGTCAGAAATCCTGGTCCAATTTCAGGCCGTGAAATGGATCCCCCCAGCTATCCAATATTCACCATCCTGTGTGGGGCTTGGGCTGCGCTGATTTGGATTCTTGATTCGCTGGTTTGGGAAAGCCCACGCAACTTGAAGGGTTCCCAGTTTTGGAGAAATCATGGACTATTCCACGACAAAATTGTTGACACATGAGTAGCGGACAAAATTATGTGTTAAATATTGTTAAATTTTAGATTGAATGCCATGCACAAATGAGGGTCGTCCCCTATCGGTTGTGAGGATTTCAGTATTCCCGGAGGTATCACACATCGGGTATCGGCATAGGGGCGTCCCCTATCGGTTATGAATGTGTTGTGCAACCTCGGAAAGGCCAAGGCGAAGCAAAGACCAAATTAGTATTACAATAATTTTGTCGGTTACTCACATGTTGAAAACAATCAGAAATGGAGTCAAACCCGCCAGGTTCCTCGCACCTGTTACCTGGATCTCTATGATGTCTATGTTGATCCTTTCTCTACCCAAATGAACCAACGGTCGAGATACGTCCATGTGTCGTCCCAAAAGTGGATACATAAGGGTAAAAACACCATGAAGCTTCTCAGCATCATCTATTCATCTTCTGGCTGAATCAAAATTTAGTACATGATAGACATAACCGACCAGACATTTGGGTGTCCAATACTAACTAAAATTCAGTGTCTCATCATATGATTCATATGTTATCATCATGTTCCCCATTGCGGAGCAAATTTCAGGGGTAACGGGTAACTACAACACCCTGCTTTCAAACACAGTCAACTTGGATAGAGCTGGTTAAATATATGTACATACATACCATTCTATCAATATTCTAATCCCCATTATATAATGTCCCAGTGAAAGCCAATTCTCGTTAAATCCCCATTGGCTCCGTTTTCGGCAGGTCGCTTGGCACCTTCCCTGACAGCGCGGTGAGATCAATTGTCCTTTGAATACCTTTAGTATCCTTTAGGTATCCTTTGGGTATCTTTGGATTGTTATATTTGGGGACCCAAATTTCATAGCCCTTTTGGGTCATCGAAATTCGGGGACCCCGAATTCATAGCCATGGAAGTGCATGCAAAACAAAACAAAAAATGATCGAAATAATTCGAAATATATCGAAATTGTCCATTGCTTCCCTGATTTTGACCCATACCCAGGCAAGTCACTTTTGGAGGGATGTGATCAGTGAATCAACTGGGCTTAGCTGCCGTTCACTCATCCTGGGTTCACTTTGATCGATCTGACCGGGTTTCCGCTGTGACAGAAGGGTGCAGCCAAGCTCAGCCAAGTCTTTTTTGCGCAGGTGCATTAAATAGGAATTGGTCTATGGAATCTAAAAGCCACAAGTTGATGGTTTCTGGACTTAAACTGTTGATGGTGGAGTTTCTGGGCCTTGGATTCAGATCTGAGTGACTTAGAGAATGCAAACACCGGCAGTGAAACTGGAGGCCATGGTCAGCTCGCCCTGTCAGCAAATGGTGCACCAAGAGCATTGAAACGTCTTGAAATCAATCATGTTTTTCATTCATGTTCCGCATTTTCCCCAATTAAATGGCAATAATTGGGGATTCACCGGTTTGGGACAAACCTAGAAACTGCCTTTCAGATTCTTCCACCATCTTCCATCTTCATGACTGGGGAGCACATGCACAGGCCGAGCCAATTTTCGCCCGGCCCTCGGATCTGGGGTCAACCCCGAACAAATTTGGCCGACTCATTGTTCACCTCCAAACTCCTGACAATTGAGATGAAAGAGCAACTGAGGTACCCTAAAGGATCGTCTAAGAGTGAATAAATAGTGTGTGTGTGTATATAATATGTAATACATAATATATGTATACATGTATGATCATGTATTGACAATCATAATCTTAATCATTGGGGGACCCCTTAATCATGACTGGGTTCCAAAGTTCCAAACATGTTTTAATCATCATCTTCTCTACAGAAATTGCCGTTGAGTACAGTATACCCTCTGGTGAACTAACATAGCAATGGAAAATCACCATTCTTAATGGGAAAATCCACTATAAATAGCCATTTTCCATTGCTGTGTTAGTTCACCAGAGGGTAACCCCGTTCTCAAAGACATCGATTTCTTCTCCTCGGGTGGTTCCTCCTCTTCGCCCCCATCCAGGGGAGGACCTGGTGGACCTGTTTGGTGATGTCATGGGGATATGCTGGCTGCTTATAGGATTTCACGGAATGGATTGTAATAATCCCCAATGTATATAATATAATATATTATATATATATACCAATACATACATAATATATATATATTTTATATATAATTATATATATATATACCAATACATACATAATATATATATACACATACATATTGGATAGTATAACCCAGATAATAATCAACCAACATGGTTTTTGAGCACTGCTCATATAATATTTGATATAATGAGAGACAGAACCAACACGATGATGTGGGACAATGATTCGGTTGAAGGGGAACATGGAGGACTCTTACAAAACCAACCATGTCATGGAGGTATAATTCGGTATCATGGGATATAAGACCAACATGGACCAACAATATACATGTATCGCTGTGTCTGAGAATAGCGGAACAAAGTCAGGAGGTTTTTAAAACCAACTGACTTTATGGGGACATCTCAAGGGATCTTTCATGGGATAAGCAACATTATGACTAGTTGGCTGTGTCTGAAAATGGTGTGTGCCCCCCTAAATTGCTTTATTTTTTCTGGGGATAATATGATGATTTACTGATGGATTTAGGGGTCCACATTTTCAGACAAGCCCATACGGTATCATCCGAAAAATGTGGGAGGGCACCAAGACTTACCGGTTTCCCCGAGGAAACAGAATCCCCCAGACCATCCAATAATCAAATCTGGCAATGGAAAATCCTCTGGTTATGGATGATTTTCTCAGGCATAAGCCTCCATTCATAGAGATTTGTACATTAAAACCTCCATTTATAGTTTACTTTCCCCCATATTTTCCTAGGGATTTTGTCCAGGTATTACTTGCATCTCCAGCTGCTTAGTCTCGCGCCGCCGGAGACACGTGCACCAGTGGCCAAACGATCAACTACCTCAGGATGGTGTCAGTTAAAAATGCCATGGGTATTTTGACATTATTTTGTACGTATGCAGATACAGAAATATGATAAAATATGTGTATAGACCAGCAGGTTTTGTATGGTGTTCTTATTTCGAACTTCTGGGTTCCCTGGAGGTGTCATTCCACACTAAGACCACCACATTGGTGATCCGTTTGCGGAGCTTTAAGGTGTCCTTACAGTGGCAATCATCTGTTGGTGATTCAAATCTGGAAGAAAACGTCATCCGCGTGTTCAATAAAGGTTGGCTTCATCTCTTTCCCTATACTCTTAGGGTTTTCCCCCAGACATCCCTCCATCGTGACTTCGACCGAACTCCTGCGGTACCTTCATTGGCGGGGGCAGAGTGTTGCGATCTTTGACACTTCGCGCCTTGGCGTTTGACTCTCCCATACACTACGTCAACCAAGCAGTCCGCCGGAAAAATACATTTGAAAAATGGATTGTGATGATATCCAATTTATTGGATGGCATAATCCCACATCATTACTGTAACCAAAAGGGATTTTGAACACTGCTCACTTGAGGTATTCGACCCCTCTAAATAATCAAAACAGATCTAAATAGCACAAAACAACGGGTTTGCTAGTATTCTTTTGGTAGCCAAAAGTACGCGAGGGCTGTACTCTACCTGGATTTTCCCGGTGTTTTCTGATAGCCAAATTGTGTAAAGGCAATATATGTATATATTTCTATGTGACTGTTCTTCGCTGTAGACAGAAATCCCGCATATATAATCCCTTCCCCCTAATACTAACCCCCCAAATAATAAACACCTCAGGGAGTTTTTATTATTAGGGGATAATTATATATTTATCATTTGGGTTCCCCCTAATATACTAAATTTAAAACCCTGATATAAAAAACTTGTTTTTCTATTTCAAAATCGATTAGAGTTCTTTTTAAAATCCAATTAAAATATTGCCAAAAATTGGATTTCGAAGCTTCCCCCTAATAGTAAATTCAAAACCCTAATATAAAAAACTAGTTTGTTCTCTTTCAAAACCGATTAGATTTCCTTGACATATCTAATTAAAATATTGCCAAAAATTGGATTTCGAAGCTTCCCCCTAGTAGTAAAATTAAAACCCTATAATATAAAAAAACTATTTTGTTCTATTTCAAAATCGATTAGATTTCCTTTTAAAATCTACTTAAAATTTTGCCAAAAATTGGTTTCGAAGATTCCCCCTAATAGTAAATTTGAAACCCTAATATTAAAAAACTATTTTGTTCTATTTCAAAATCGATTAGATTTCCTTTCAAACTCTACTCAAAATATTGCCGAAAATTGGATTTCGAAGCTTCCCCCTCATAGTAAATTTAAAACTCTAATATAAAAATATATTTTGTTCTATTTCAAAATTGACTAGATTTCCTTGACATATCTAATTAAAATATTGCCAAAAATTGGATTTCGAAGATTCCCCCTAATAGTAAATTTAAGACTCTAATATAAAAAACTATTTTGTTCTATTCAAAAATCGATTAGATTTCCTTTTGAAATCTACTTAAAATATTACCAAAAATTGGATTTCGAAGCTTTCCCCTAATCTTAAATTAGAAACCTTAATATAAAATACTTATTTCGACCTTAAAAGACGGACCCTAATAAAAATCACCCCGGGGTCGACTAGTTTTTATTATTAGGGGGTGAAACCCTGAAATGGTAGCTACATGTTTAAATTGTTTTCTAAAGGGGATCAATTAAAAATCAAATTGGCCAACCTCAAATTTTCCAAAATTGGAGACGGACCCTAGTTTTTAATATTTGTGGTGGGTTTAGTAATAGGGGGAAGGGATTATATATATAATATATACAGACAAGCACAAATATGATATCATATGATATTTATCATGTGTACATCTTGGCACAGAAAGTGACGGGGGTCCATCCCTGCAGATAACGTGTTTTTGTTGGCCTACCTCCCAGGTCGCAGGGTTCCACACCAGGGAAGTCCGCAAAAGATGTAGCAGCGACGTGTCTACCTGGGGCAGATTGATAAGTTCCAGCATTGCTTGCACCATATCGCAGCATATGTCCTATCATATCTTTTCAAGAAAACTTACCCTCTGGTAAACTAACATAGCTATTGAAAATGGCCATTTATAGTGAGTTTTCCCATGAAAAATGGTGATTTTCCATAGCTATGTTAGTCATTACCAGAGGGTAACAAAATCTGAACAGCTCTGGATCATTGGAAGCATCCCGTTGATCCAGTCCCCAGGCCCGGTTGGTACCGCCTTCTCCTCCCAGCCCTGATCCGTGGTGTCACAAATCTCGGGCGAAAAATGCCTGCAGCTCTGTGTCGATATGGAATCCATGGCTTTCCCGCTAGATCTCTAACCTGTGGGTCGTCGATTATATACATATATATATATTATATAATATTATATATATATCATATATCTATATCAATTTACTGGATGGGTATAAGTCCCCAATTTCCATTTAAATCACATTGAATCATATCAAATCATGTTAATAAATCCCTATCTTTCATGGTGAGTTCCCGGTTTTTGATTGTTAGATGCCCAAGTTTTTACCAACCTCCCCACGTTCTGACTTCCACCTTTTGAGGATGGTGAAATTCTCATCATCCAGGCCGAATCTGAGCTTCACCAAGAGCAGGACCAGCCTTGGCACGGCAAATCCAAAAGAGTGGAGCCCTGAAAACTGAGCTGGAACCCTCCACCCAAAAAAAAACTTGTTTTTAAAAAGAAGCTTGGAAAACGGCCTAAAGACATTTTCTTGATGGTTGTAGAGTCTACAGAGATGTCCTGAGAGAAGCCGCACCATGCCGCACCCAAGTAACCATCCTGAACATGTTGCAAGAATAGACGATTTATGGGATTGTACCCAATGTTAGGGATGCTGAATTTGAACCCCTAGCTAAATGATGAAGGATGACCCCTGGATAAAATAGGGATTGCTAAGTAGAACTTTCAGAAGGGCAGAACCAACTTATCACCGATGTATCAATTTAAAGTAAGACTGAAACCCAATCGACAAACCCCAATCAGCGCTTGCTAGCTGCAGTGCCAGCACAAACGGAAGGTTCAAGTAAGGCCCGGGCTCAGTTGCTGCCGACAAATGACAGGAGACCTGCCCCGTTTTGTTTCATGCAGCGAGCTGGAGAATCACCATATTTGAGAGGTAAATCAGATACAAATAGGCCAGATGCAATAGCAAACTATTAAATTACCAGAGGGTAATTTCTTGGGTTCTTCAGATTTACAGTACCCTGAAAAAACAATTCTCGGATGTGTTTTTGGAAAACCACATGAGTGATTGAACGTCCCAGTCTCTATCATCTATTCATACGAGCTTCCATTCCTTCAAGGTACTGCAAATAGCAGGGTAAACCGACCCGCCTTGTGGGGATGGGTCAAAGTTACCAGTTGAATAGTCTGGTTACTACCATAGGTGATCCATGGCTGTCAGAGCGCACCGTTCTTAGAGCTTGCTCTACATCATCAATACCGTCAGTCAGCAGAATCGTCTGCTCGAAGGTGAGGTTCAGCCTTGACTTGTCTCCATGTTGACAGATGAAGAAAAAAAACAAAGTCGGTTTCAGAAAGACTT
Source organism: Cladocopium goreaui (assembly GCA_947184155.2). Lineage (NCBI taxonomy): Eukaryota > Dinophyceae > Suessiales > Symbiodiniaceae > Cladocopium > Cladocopium goreaui. The sequence goes on from CAMXCT020001318.1 coordinate 88,044, forward strand.
AGAAAAAAAACGAAATTACTTAAAAATATCTTTGTTCAGAAAATCATGCACTAGTAACTAGTAAGCTAAATTCTGAGCGCTTCACAAAGTGTCCAGGTGATTCAAAGGCGATGGATTTCGATCCTTGAATCTCACAAGCCTCAAACCACAAAGTCATGTCTGCTGAGCTGTTGCCATCTGTTGACTACTTGCTGGCTCCACAGAAGTGGGTGGAATGTCCAGAACTTGCTTGCTTTCAGGCAAACATGACAGCAAAAAAAAAATCTTTAACGGCAAAATTATCCGTGTTATATATATATATACGTCGTGTATATTCACACACGCAACGTATATTACATATGTACATATTATGAATGTATATGTTATATATATTATATTGCATACATAATGTGTATATATATACACTATGATTATATAATATGTGTGAATCGATCAAAACTGATCGCGCTGCTGATCATCTTTGAATCCCGAAATGGCAGATCTCAGCCAGGCACAGGCGCTTCTGAATGACCCGGTACTGCTGAGTTCGATCGGCCAAGTCCTGCTGAGAGTTCCACTCAAATGCCAGGGCTAAATCACAGCGTCTTTCCAGGAATTACCCATCCATCTACTACATAGTCATATTGTAATTTAATACGTATACATAGAGCACCCATCTTCATAGTTGGTCCCTCAAGTTGACGTGTTGTAATTGCTGGTGATATTAACCTGGACCCGTACAATGACACATGTTTCCATGTTCATGTTCAAAAACGAAAACAAGCTAGCTGTAGCTAGCTTAGAAAGTTACTGTAGCTGATGTTGCTGATGTATCCATATGGTGGTTTCCTACAGAGAGCCAACAAGAACCCTAAGATCAGTTTCTTTGGCAGGGTAAAACATGGTAAAAACCGATGGTTTAGGGGTACCAGTTCTAGGAAAGAACCAACCTCAAACGTTAGGTGACCTGGGGATGATCCCCTTTACTAACTAATGTTTGTAGATGTTTGTAGTATATAAGGTTGCAGTGAGGTCGCAACATCATGTAGCCAAATATATCATGATTTTTGAAACGTATCCCGATCTCACCAATTTTGATTATTAAATCCCCGTCTCTCATTAGTTTCCCATCCCCAAACAATCTCTCCATGACAGGATTCCCCTCGGGTTCCTTTCTTAGCTCGTCCAAATGCCTTCGCAATTCGAAGTGGTCATCGATCAACGCGAAGTAGTCGTGCCTCTGCGGGGCGTGGCGCGGTTGGTTTCGCAGGTTGCGGTTGGGGCGGTCCTAGCGTTGCCATGGGGATTTTACAGGGAAATGAGCCATGAATCATTGGAAGATAAACCATAAGTGGGATATCTACGGTCAACAATTGGGATGTTAAGCATCAATCATTGGTATATCAACCAACAATAATTAATTCGGAACTCGACCAAACACAAATTAGATTCAGATATTAACCAAATTTAACCAAGAAGAGTGAGGATATGTCCCAATAATATGAAATGAAGCAGCAACGATATTTAATAGATTGGTCTCATAAGGGTGGATACCCTATTTTATTGTGTTTTTTGATGGGGAAAACGATGACCAACCGTACGAGTACGAGTATGTCTACCGCGTACACCGTATACCCAACTAGTAAAAACCAACCAACCGCAAGCCGCAGCTCACGCTCAAAATGGCGAGCAAAACAGGATGACATCTGGGAACGTCCACCCACTCAGTTCTTGGCTGCGTTTTGTCTTCAAATGTCTTCAATCCATCCCAAAAATGATTTGTCTTCCTCAAGAATTATGGATGGAACATTTTGGAAGTCTATCAATTCACCACAAAGAAAAGGTGGGAGATATATCTTTGACCCGAGCCCCCAAGGACGTCACTTGCATGTAGCCACCCGTGCAAAAGCCATCGCAAATCTCGGGCCCCCAAAGGGCCCCGACAACGGGAGACTGTCCTGAAAGGTGATGAAGAAGGGTTCCTGCTGCAAGTTGTTCCGTTCAACTCGCTTGACAGCCCAAAATAAGGCATCCCAAGAATATACAGCAGACCTGATTTCAGGCATAGTACAGGAAACTCATCTATAAGTGGGTTTTTGCATGTTTTTGCATGTTTTAGTCTGATTTCAAACCCAACATCTCATGGTTCATCGATGAATGCTCCAATATTATATTCCAGGAACATATCCACATGTTCTGAGACTTACCCATCTGGGTTGAAACACGTTCACATCCCGGAACCCTCCAACCAACGGACTATTTTCTGATCACTTTCAGACACGTTCAGCATCAAACACTCCAACTTTCTAGTGTCTACCTTGCCGCTCCACCAGTGACCCCAAAAGTGGCATGGTTTGCCAAGGCTGAAATGACCAATCTGTCGTCGACGCTGCCTCGCCATCAGGAACAGCACCTGGCATACTTGTCAATCATGCAGATAAAAAATGAATGATGTTTAGCATGATTATGGGCAATGCAAAATGTTTAAAGTATAGTAAAGTTGATCCCCACTGCTTCATATACTAACTATTATATATAAATAATATTTTGTCTCATGACTGCGGGTAAAAAATAAGTGCCCGCCCTTTTTTTCGGATGGTACGGGATGGTAGTAATCAACATGGCGTCCACCATGACGCGCCTTCGCCTCCGGGACCAAAGTATTCATGAAGTTTGTTGCACAACTCCTGGACGTACAGAAGGCCGAGCTATCCAGCTACGATTTGGGTTGTAGGATTTGCCTGTGGAATTGGGGTGAAATAATTGTTAACTTAAAGGAGAAGGTTCTCATTCCAGCCCAAGCTCCCCAAAGCTCCCTAAGCCACCCCCCCCTTGGACCCCCCCCCTTAAGAATCCTATTAAAATACAGTGAAATACCATTCTATACAGACCACGTGCAATGATTACTGGCTAGACACACTTGCGGCAAAACGAGGCGAAACGTGTTCTTTTGCAAGAACACAAGACTCATGTCAATCGGCACAAGGAAGCCTTTGTGGGCAGAGCGAAAAAAAAAAACATGAAATCCAACAAAACATCACGAGACGACCTCAGAAAGCTCATAGGAAATCAAGAACCCACCATGAAATCAAAGAACTGTCTATAGAAAAACAGCAGACAATTAAAAGAACCATCCACAACGGAGTCCATGTCATGTGCCACGGATTTTCTCTCCACGACCACGCCTAACCCTTATATTAAGTTGGCTTTCTAACCCTTATGCTGCAAATTCATTACCATTACACGCATGCTTTTCTAACCCCATGGGAAATCTAACCCTTAAAAAAACTATGTTAAGGCCAAAATTTGGATGTTAAGGCCAAAATTTGGATGATAAGGCCAAAATTTGGATGTTAAGGCCAAAATTTGGATGTTAAGGCCAAAATTTGGATGTTAAGGCCAAAATTTGGATGTTAAGGCCAAAATTTGGATGTTAAGGCCAAAATTTGGATGTTAAGGCCAAAATTTGGATGTTAATGCCAAAATCCGCCGACCCCGGCCTTGGCCAAGGCAGGGGCGGCGCCTGGGACCACCGCAGGTGTGGAACTTCTCCTTCTTCGCTTTCCAAGGTCAAACCCATCTCGCAGCCAGGAAGCTGCCCCAAGGCCACATCGCGTAAACATTTTCCTGGCATGCTTCGTCCTCCATTAAGACTTCCAGGCATTTGGACATGAAAATTACATGCTTTGGGCAAGTAAGTTTTACTCCGGAAGGTTTTGTCTGAAGGTTTTGTCTTTCAAGCCCAAAGCAGCCGTTCCCGCATTCCTGTAGTAGCAGTTCAAATCATTGACCACGCTTACAACTTAAAACGCTTAAAACCCTTAAAACGGTGACTTGGCATGAACAGGCACCCCAAGGCCACACATCAATGGCTTCTTATGGGCCGCTTAAACAATCCCTTGGCATGCTTCATCCTGCAGCCAACAGGCACCCCAAGGCCACACATCAATGGCTTCTTATGGGCGTCCAAGCCTGCCGTTTGCCAGCCCTTAAACCCTTAAAACCCTCCAAACCCTCCAAACGCTCCAAACCCTCCAAACCCTTAAAAACCTTAAAACCCTTCAACCGCTGACTTGGCATGCTTCATCCTGCAGCCAACAGGCACCCCGAGGCCACACATCAATGGCTTCTTCTGGGCCGCTTAAATAATCCCTTGGCATGCTTCATCCTGCAGCCAACAGGCACCCCAAGGCCACACATCAATGGCTTCTTCTGGGCCGCTTAAACAATCCCTTGGCCCATCTCGCAGTCAGCAAGCTGCCCCAAGGCCACATCGCGTAAACATTTTCCTGGCATGCTTCGTCCTCCATTAGGACTTCCAAGCATTTGGACATGAAAATTACATGCTTTGGGCAAGTACGTTTTCCTCCGGAAAGGTCTTGTCTGAAGGTTTTGTCTTTCAAGGCTCCTTCTTCGCTTTCCAAGGTCAAACCCATCTCGCAGCCAGCCAGCCGGCGCAAGGCCACATCGCGTAAACATTTTCCTGGCATGCTTCGTCCTCCATTAAGACTTCCAGGCATTTGGACATGAAAATTACATGCTTTGGGCAAGTAAGTTTTACTCCGGAAGGTTTTGTCTGAAGGTTTTGTCTTTCAAGCCCAAAGCAGCCGCTCCCGCATTCCTGTAGTAGCAGTTCAAATCATTGACCACGCTTACAACTTAAAACGCTTAAAACCCTTAAAACGGTGACTTGGCATGAACAGGCACCCCAAGGCCACACATCAATGGCTTCTTATGGGCCGCTTAAACAATCCCTTGGCATGCTTCATCCTGCAGCCAACAGGCACCCCAAGGCCACACATCAATGGCTTCTTATGGGCGTCCAAGCCTGCCGTTTGCCAGCCCTTAAACCCTTAAAACCCTCCAAACCCTCCAAACGCTCCAAACCCTCCAAACCCTTAAAAACCTTAAAACCCTTAAAACGCTGACTTGGCATGCTTCATCCTGCAGCCAACAGCCACCCCGAGGCCACACATCAATGGCTTCTTATGGGCCGCTTAAACAATCCCTTGGCATGCTTCATCCTGCAGCCAACAGGCACCCCAAGGCCACACATCAATGGCTTCTTATGGGCGTCCAAGCCTGCCGTTTGCCAGCCCTTAAACCCTCCAAACCCTCCAAACCCTCCAAACTCTTAAAAACCTGAAAACCATTAAAACGCTGACTTGGCATGCTTCATCCTGCAGCCAACAGCCACCCCGAGGCCACACATCAATGGCTTCTTCTGGGCCGCTTAAACAATCCCTTGGCATGCTTCATCCTGCAGCCAACAGGCACCCCAAGGCCACACATCAATGGCTTCTTATGGGCGTCCAAGCCTGCCGTTTGCCAGCCCTTAAACCCTTAAAACCCTCCAAACCCTCCAAACCCTTAAAAACCTTAAAACCCTTAAAACGCTGACTTGGCATGCTTCATCCTGCAGCCAACAGCCACCCCGAGGCCACACATCAATTGCTTCTTCTGGGCCGCTTAAACAATCCCTTGGCATGCTTCATCCTGCAGCCAACAGGCACCCCAAGGCCACACATCAATGGCTTCTTATGGGCGTCCAAGCCTGCCCGTTTGCCAGCCCTTAAACCCTCCAAACCGCTCCAAACCCTTGAAAACCTTAAAACTCTTAAAACGCTGACCAAACCCTCCAAAAACCCTTAAAAACCTTAAAACGCTGACTTGGCATGCTTCATCCTGCAGCCAACAGCCACCCCGAGGCCACACATCAATGGCTTCTTCTGGGCCGCTTAAACAATCCCTTGGCATGCTTCATCCTGCAGCGAACAGGCACCCCAAGGCCACACATCAATGGCTTCTTATGGGCGTCCAAGCCTGCCGTTTGCCAGCCCTTAAACCCTTAAAACCCTCCAAACCCTCCAAACCCTTAAAAACCTTAAAACCCTTAAAACGCTGACTTGGCATGAACAGGCACCCCAAGCCCACACATCAATGGCTTCTTATGGGCCGCTTAAACAATCCCTTGGCATGCTTCATCCTGCAGACAACAGGCACCCCAAGGCCACACATCAATGGCTTCTTATGGGCGTCCAAGCCTGCCGTTTGCCAGCCCTTAAACCCTTAAAACTCTCCAAACCCTTAAAAACATTAAAACCCTTAAAACGCTGACTTGGCATGAACAGGCACCCCAAGCCCACACATCAATGGCTTCTTATGGGCCGCTTAAACAATCCCTTGGCATGCTTCATCCTGCAGCCAACCGGCACCCCAAGGCCACACATCAATGGCTTCTTATGGGCGTCCAAGCCTGCCGTTTGCCAGCCCTTAAACCCTTAAAAACCCTCCAAACCGTCCAAACCCTCCAAACCCTTAAAAACCTTAAAACCCTTAAAACGCTGACTTGGCATGCTTCATCCTGCAGTCAACAGCCACCCCGAGGCCACACATCAATGGCTTCTTATGGGCCGCTTAAACAATCCCTTGGCATGCTTCATCCTGCAGCCAACCGGCACCCCAAGGCCACACATCAATGGCTTCTTATGGGCGTCCAAGCCTGCCGTTTGCCAGCCCTTCAACCCTTAAAACTCTCCAAACCCTCAAACCCTCCAAACCCTTGAAAACCTTAAAACCCTTAAAACGCTGACTTCGCATGCTTCATCCTGCAGCCAACAGCCACCCCGAGGGCACACATCAATGGCTTCTTATGGGCCGCTTAAACAATCCCTTGGCATGCTTCATCCTGCAGCCACCAGGCACAACCGTGGCTGGCGCAATGTCTTGCTTGCAATGGTGACCAAGTCTGTAACCACTGCTGGAATTGCCCCATTCCCCGGGGAAGCATCAGCAAAGCAGTACAGCGGGTAGCTGCAACGCAGGCGAAAGTCGCGAGGACGGCAGCGGAAGAAAAAGCGGCACGCGCCCTTGCCGATGTCTGGGATGCCATCGCGAAACGAAAACGCAACAGAGAAAAGGAGAGCTCCCAAATGAAGGACGCAGAGCCGAAGGCAAAACATCCCAAACAAGAGAACCGAACAGAAACGAGCAAAGACGGGCCTGAAGATGTACGTGGCCAACGGGGAGACAGCGACGGAAGGCAGAGGGCGGTGCGGGCGACGACTGATGTCGCGGCTGCCAGCGTGGAACGAAAAAGGAAAACAGAACAGGACACCGCCCAAATGCAGCAAGCCCCGCCAGACGCAAAGCAACGTAGCGAAGACGGCGGAACAGAAAGAAGCACCGACAGGCAGGCAGAAATGAGCTGCAAGCAGCAGAGCAAGGGCAGTGCGACGGAGACGTCGGGGGAAGGCAAGAGTTTCCAATATGTTTGTCCCGCTTGCCACAAGTCTGTGAGGAGCAGTATACGCACGGGCCAAGTAGATCACCGGCGTGCATGTGGTAACCGTTTCCAGGTGTGGGATGCGCAGGTCGTTGCGAAAGGATATGTGTATATTTGCCCTGCTTGCAAAAGGAATGTGTCTAGTGACGTCAAGACAGGGCAAATAGACCATCGAACGGTCTGTGGGAAGCAGTTTTCTGTCAAGGACGGCGTTGTGCAGGAAAAAGCGTATGTTTACATTTGCCCCGCTTGCAAAGGGAATGTAGCCAGTGACGTCAAGACAGGGAAAATAGACCATCGAATTGTCTGTGGGAACCAGTTTTCAGTCAAGGACGGCGTTGTGCAGGAAAAAGCGTATGTTTACATTTGCCCCGCTTGCAAAGGGAATGTGGCCAGTGACGTCAAGACAGGGAAAATAGACCATCGAATTGTCTGTGGGAACCAGTTTTCAGTCAAGGACGGTGTTGTGCAGGAAAAAGCGTATGTTTACATGTGCCCCGCTTGCAAAGGGAATGTGGCCAGCGACGTCAAGACAGGGAAAATAAACCATCGGACGGTCTGTGGGAACCAGTTTTCAGTCAAGGACGGCGTTGTGCAGGAAAAAGCGTATGTTTACATTTGCCCCGCTTGCAAAGGGAATGTGGCCAGTGACGTCAAGACAGGGAAAATGGACCATCGGACGGTCTGTGGGAACCAGTTTTCTGTAAAGGACGGCATTGTGCAGGAAAAAGCGTATGTTTACATTTGCCCCGCTTGCAAAGGGAATGTGGCCAGTGATGTCAAGACAGGGCAACTAGACCATCGAACGGTCTGTGGGAACCAGTTTTCAGTCAAGGACGGCGTTGTGAAGGAGAAAGCGTATGTTTACATTTGCCCCGCTTGCAAAGGGAATGTGGCCAGTGACTTGAAGACAGGGCAAGTAGACCATCGAAGGGTCTGTGGGAAGCAGTTTTCTGTCAAGGACGGCGTTGTCAAAGAGAAAGGTGGTAAACGGCAAGCTGGAACGCCGAGAAGAAGCTATTGATCTGGCTTTGGGGTATCATTTGAATTGTGTAAATGCTGGCAAACGGCAACCTTGGACGCCTAAGAGAATTGATGTGTGGCTTTGGGGTTCCACAGACGTCTCCGTCGCACTGCCCTTGCTCTGCTGCTTGCAGCTCATTTCTGCCTGCCTGTCGGTGCTTCTTTCTGTTCCGCGTCACACGGAGAACATATGAACTGCGGTCTGACTTCAAATTTGTAGCGTCATACTCATTGCATACACATTGCACATTGTGTGGCAAATTGAATTGCGGCATGTTGGGGCATATCAAAACATATATGTCCATGTCTGTCCCACCATGTACCACCATCGACCTCAGCACGGCCCGCCGGAAGCGACGCGCCACTGACCCACTGAACCGCTGATGCCGTCGGATGCCGTCGGAGTATCTATCTCTCCCTCTCTATCTATCTATCTCTCCCTCTCTATCTTTCTCTCCCCCTCTATCTATCTCTCCCTCTCTATCTATCCATCTATCTATCTATCCATCCAGCTATCTATCCATCTATCTCTCCATCTACTTATCTGTCTATCCAACTGTCTATCTATCTATCTATCTGTCTATCTCTCTCTCTCTCTCTCTGTCTCTATCTCTCTACCTATCTATCCATCCATCCATCCATCCATCCATCCATCCATCCATCTATCTCTCTCTCTCCCTCTCTCTGCAGGACCCCCAAATAGGGTGGGTCGGCGGCACCCGGGCGCTAGCCCATTCTATTTGGATGTTAATGCCAAAATTTGGATGTTAAGGACAAAATTTAAAATGTTAAGGGCAAAATTTGAATGTTAAGGCCAAAATTTGGATGTTAAGGCCAAAATTTGAATATCAAGGGAAAATTTTGTTGTTGCAAATTAATCTCATCAATTATTCCTTAGGCCTGCTGCTGGCTTTAGACTTAGAGGTTAGTGAAATACACAATATTGAGGTTATTGAAATGCACAATATTGAGGTTAGTGAAAATATAAGGGTCAAGAAAATTTTTGTGGTTAGCAAAATCTACCTTGTTGGGGTTAGGCAAAGATCTCTTGAGGTTAGCAATTTAGCTTGTAAGGGTTAGTAGTGCGTCTCGACTTTTTCTTATGCGTCACGTCCAAGGCAAGGTGTGTTGGCTCTGCCACTATCCATATGTATGTATGTCATATGTATGTATGTATGTATGTATGCATGCATGCATGCATGGATGTATGTATGTATGCATGGATGTATGTATGTATGTATGTACCGTATGTATGTGTGTCTGTATGTCTGTATGTCTGTACGTCTGTATGTCTGTCTCTGTCTGTTTCTGTCTGTATGCTTGTATGTATGTATGTATGTATGTATGTATATGTATGTATGTGTGTGTCTGTATGTATGTATGTATGTATGTATGTATGTATGTATGTATGTATGTATGTATGTATGTATGTATGTATGTATGTATGTAATGTAAGTAATGTATGTAATGTAATGTAATGTATGTATGTATGTATGTATGTATGTATGTATGTATGTATGTATGTATGTATGTATGTATGTATGTATGTATGTATGTATGTATGTATGTACTTATGTACTGTATGTATGTATGTATGTATGTATGTATGTATGTATGTATGTATGTATGTATGTATGTATGTATGTATGTATGTATGTATGTATGTATGTATGTATGTATTTATGTAATGTATGTATGTATGTATGTATGTATGTATGTATGTATGTATGTATGTATGTATGTA
>CAMXCT020001318.1:100574-162192 GCA_947184155.2 Cladocopium goreaui
GTATGCATGTATGCATGTATGCATGTATGCATGTATGCATGTATGCATGTATGTATGCACGCATGCACGCATGCATGCATGCATGTAGGTATGTATGTATGGATGTATGTATCTATGTGTATTGGTATACGTATAAGTACATGTATACGTATTCGTGTACGTGTACGGATAAGTATACGTATACGTATATGTATATATATATATTAATATATATATGTATATTTGTATGTACCTATATACATGTGTATATATATGCATATGTATATTTATTTTCATGTATATGTATACGTAGACGTATATGTATCTGGATGTATGTGTATATGTATATGTATACGTATATGTATATGTATATATGCGTATAGGTATATGTATATGTATATGTATATATGTGTATATATGTGTATATATGTGTATATAAGTGCATATATGTGTATATATGTGCATATATGTGTATATATGTGCATATATATATATATCATATATGTGTATATATGTGTCTATATGTGTGTATATGTATATATATATATGTATATATATATGTATATATATATGTATATATATATATGTATATATATATGTATATATGTGTATAATTGTGTATGTATATATATATGTGTGTGTCTAAGGAGTCTATATAGTTCATTATAATTCTATATAGATATGGTACCTCTCCTCAAAGCCACCGTTTTACAGGACATGCAAGGTACAGTATCCTTTATGAAAATTGTAATCGGAAGAGCGGGTGCCACATATGATAGTGCATGCATCAATATTATAAAATAAAGTCTATAAAAAGCTCATCAGATATAGAGGTTTCCTAAAATGGGGGGTACCCAAAATCATCCATTTTAATAGGATTTTCCATGACTTTCCCGTATAAATCGTCCATTTTGGGGGTTAACTCAAACTCAACGAAACCCGTCAACACGTGGCAGTCCTGGGTCAAGACCCACAGGGCAGCAAACTCGGTGGCCTGCACACAAAAGCGCCCGCTACTCTTCAACCTCAGGGGCTCAGAGATGGCTGAGGATCATATACTGGTTGGTCAATAGGGATTTCTCTATTGGATTATGATAATCCCTAATATATTAGGTTGTATAATCCCGTATAATCCCCTATAATCATCAACCAACAGGGGTTTTGAACACTGCTCAATTGAAATGGTCATCTCATTTCATTTCAAATTTGGACAAAATGGTGCTAAACAATGATAAACCATCCAAAATGTGGGGTGCCCTATTTTCAATGCCACAACTGTCATCCAAATACTTATCGGATTGTGTCCTTAATTCCCAATAAACCAGTTGGCATAATATAACATATAATCCTAGATGAGCATCGACTAACATGTTGTTTGGGGCATTGCTCGCATGAAATTAACCCAAAACCAAGACCTCAAACTCACCAGTTCCACCAACCCAAACCACCATTGCTTCAAAGGTGAATGTGGGATACATGTTACTTCTTTGTAAAGAAATATCGAGTTTTACACATCTTTCTTCATGAATCAACCAGTAGGAAAAGGACATCTAGTATTCATACACCATGACAATACATGACACATCCATGCTTGCTGATTATGACTGCGTGCTCATACTTTTCTATTTTGGGCATGCAAATCCACAATAGTATCATTCAAAAGCCTATTGTATCGTAATATGAGCTTGAAAATGTCAGATATCGCCGTTTTGACTTTGAGCCAGGTCACACCAGCACGGTCGCCTCTGTTCCAGACACATACTGAATCGAAAGCAAGTTGGACCTGGTTGAAGTGCAGCACTACATCCGACAGGGATTGGTTGATAGGAATTCCCATAGTGGATTATGATCACAATCATAATCCCCAATCAAGCAGTGATTCTAGAACCCCCTATAAAAACAAAAAAACTGCCCATTTCCGTTTCCACGCTAATTATCTTGTCTGGCTACACCATGGCAAAATTGAGCTACCCTTATTCTCTCATCGTCAGCTCAACATGAGATTAACCAATTGAGCTTTGAGGATGTTAACACTTAGCCAGATCAATCTGGTTGGTGTGTCCAACCTGTCCCCGAAAATCGATTTAGTAAAGTCCATCGTTCAAAGCAAGGACGGAATGAACAATTTTAAGCCTCACCCAAACTGGGGGGCTCCCAACCAGTCAGATGCCATTTATTTTTCCCTGCTTCGGAGCATCAACCAGTTCAACCAGTTTGATTTGAACCCATTTTCATTGGATTGGTTTAAGGGAAAATTTACAGGAAACCTCTATATTTAATGGTAAAAACCATGCTTTCCTGTAAATTTTCCCTTAAACCAATCCAGTGACATTTATATACTGTCCATGCTCTGACAACGGAAACACACGTGCGCAGTTGTTTCAGAGTCTTGGAGTCTGCTTCCTTAGCTCCCCACGTGCCCTGGCTCAAAGAGGCAGACCTCAGGCCATCAGTGGCCCTGATTGCATGATATCCCGACCTTCTGAGTAAATATGATTAAATCATCTATTAAATCATATCAAAAATAACATAAAATAACTATATTAAATCAATCCCACTAGCCCATTTGAAGATGATATAGATGATTTTCCTTTTTCATACACTAGTGGGACGGATTCCCCAGTGCGACTTTCTTTACAGGAGTTCCCAGCATCGTCCCACTCTATGTGATCCACTTGTGATTGTACTGCAAAGACCGCAAACGCTGATCAAGAGTCCATATCAACCCGCAAAAGGATGGAAACATAATTTGCCAAGTCTATCTTTTTGGGATTTTTAGGGGTTGCTACAAAACCATCCAATGTTGGTGCATCCAATCACCAGCTGAATGTTTCCCCCAAAGGCAGCAGAGGCTCATGTGGCTGAGATCCGGGCACGTGTGGTTGGTTGAGCAGCCCTGCAAACAAGGTCTGCAGCGGAGGAGGCTGCCTTCCAGGCGTGCGTCAGCAAGGAAATCATCTTGGAAGTGGCCGGGATCCTCTATTTTCAGCTCACGTGCATTCAAAGGATTTCAAAGGACTGCGTTGATGTACATATCGAAAAATATTGCAATCGACGTCAACACTGAAAGTCTCAAATGAGACCCACATTGAGAGTCAGACTTGTTGCAATCCAGCTGGATCTTGTGGTTGGCATTCTTGACTGGTGGAATTGGCTTTGCCTTCAGCTCGCAAAATGCAGAGTCAAAATGATCGAAGTTGGTTGAGTCCAGCATTTTGGACCCTTGGGAAAATTTTGGGGACCCGGCCACCAAAGCAAATGGCAAACCGAAAGTGGTTGCCACTGTGCGCGGCTCATTGTTCACAGAGAAATACCTGCCACGAGTCCGTTGAGAGCGAGAAAGGTGTCGTTTCCAAAATGATCAGTGGGCTACCCTGGGTGGCCCCAAGAATAGACCCTCTCTTGGGGTTATGGTGTTTAATCCCCTACAAATGGCGACATGGGATGGCTTTGCCAAAAGCTCTGGACCGTCCTCACCACTGCCATCCACTGCCATTCCCAGGTGCACGATGCACATGCCATCACTTCCAGGCCCGAGCAAAGGATCTTATTCCACCTGAGCATCAAGCTTCGCTGCTGCTACCAACTATTCTCACCATTTGGCCCTGTTCATGACCAACAAAAAGTGGTATGGGATGGTTTTCTACTCAAGATATCTCCAGATGACCAGCTCATCGGTCCCAATAGGTCTCATTTTTTGTGGCACATACCCAAGTAAATTGATTTAGATCCTCAGCTTTTGATGCTGAAATCATATGAATTCCCAATATTCCCAATGTGCGTAGCTTGTGGGCGAAATCACCAATTTTTGGTGGGTTAAATCCATCCCCACCTCTTTCGCCCTGGAAACCACACTGAAACCACTTGGTTCCCGAGCACTCGAACTAGGACAGACACGACAACCGGAGGACCACCGGGTTCCACCTCAGAAAGTCAGCCGTTTGGAGTTCGAGTTGGATAGAGAATTGGCCAGCAGCCATGGGTCCGGATCAACCGAATGAGGAGATACAGCAAGTGTCCAGTTTCTTATCATGTTTAGAATATCCAACTATGTATATATATATATATGTGTGTAAATAAATATATATATGTATATATATATGTGTATATATTATTATTATTATATAAATATATATGTATATATATATATATGTATATGTATATGTATATATATATATATGTATATATATATATGTATGTATATATATATATATACATATGTGTATATATATATATGTATATGTATATATATACATATATATATATACATATATATATACATATATATATATACATATATATATACATATATATATAATATTATTATTATTATTATGTATATATATATACGTATGAATATATAATAATAATAATAGTAGTAATAATAATAATAATATATATATATGTACGTATGTAGAGATCTCCAAATGTCTCATGAGTCTCAACCATTCTGACCAGACACCTTCTCGATGAAAATCGAGTTCTGTGAAAGGTGGAAGCACTGGGGGGCCTCCAGCTGCAGTGCAGGCGCGCTACCATGGGGCTGGGGGACATCCCAATTCCTGGCAAAGTAAGCATCAAATTATGGGTAAGGGGACACTAACCAGCAAAGATTAGGATATTTGATATTTGGAGTTGTTCACATCATAAATGCCCAAACTCAAATTATGCGGATATTACGGGATATTCTGGAATATTATATATAGATGTATGGGATATCAACATATATCAACCATTAACTCAATGGGGGCATTAGCTAACCAGCAAACATGTTGATGGCGACCTACACCCATGGACCCACCAAATTGGCCATGTTCAGTTCCAGACCGCTAAACCATAAACATTGGGGAAAAGTAATTGTCGACCATACACAAAGTACCCAAGTAATTGTTGACCATGGCACGACAAGTCAAAATCTCACCGAAACATACCGAAACTGATTCTGGATTCAGCGGAACAAATTCTGCTCTGCCGGTGCCTTCAATGTAATTGATACCTCGGACAACGTTCAACGGCTACCAAAGAAGCTTGAATTGGAATTATCTGAAAATTGCTTGGGAGATCCCAAGATCCAGCGGTTCATCATTATCCCGTCTAGACACATCATGACACATCTAAAATATTCTAAAATTGAAGTGAGCTGTGTCCTGGGGGAATCCGCAACGAGAACTACGTTACGGGGCCGCTTTGAGGCTCGCGCATTCTCTACCGGTTTGCTCCCTCCCAGCGTCACGATGATGTGCACGGTGAGTTGCATCACCATGCCTGATGGATCCACTGACGAACCAAAGGGGTGGAAAAAATGTGAAAAATTGCAACCTACCCTCTGATTATTTAACATAGCTATGGAAAATGACCAATCATATGCTGGTTTACCTGTTGGAAATGGTGATCTTCCATAGCTATGTTAAATATGTCAAATAACCAGAGGGTAAATCAGAAGTTGAAAGGAACTGAGACCTTGAGTTCGAGTAATGGTTGGCGAACTTAAGACGCTAAGCATTGGCAGTTGCAAGTCAATCATCAATGGTGGTGTATACTGTAAACCCTAAACCCTTTGCATCACCAATATCAACCATTATCAACCCCATATCCCTCAAGTAGAAAGATGTAGAAAGCATATATTGCATAATGGTGGATCACCGACATTACTGCAACCCGGTTATATACCCCATGAATATCATCAACATGAATCAACCACCATAGACATTGGATGACATTGGGATTGTTTTCTGAGCCACGGATCCCGACTGAGAGCGAGACCATCAGAACGCCCAACAGGATCATCCTTAGGCATCGAAGTTGCTAAAACTTATCAAAATTCTCGATCATTCTCTATCTGGGTATGGATCAATACCTATTAATACCATTTTTAGGGGGATGAACATCCATAAATCCCAGCTATTTTGATGTGAACTACAGGGGTACTATTGGTTTTGACACACTGCCATCTCAGGATCATGTGCATCCAAGGTGCAGCATCACAATCATCCTCATTGCCCAAATCCAGCACTTGAGGCACCTGGAAGGCGGATGTAACCCCTTCTTTATTGGTTGCCTCATACCCCGAGTTGACCCCACAAAAATGTCGAACAGTAAAGTCCGATTCCAAAATTGAATGGTAATTTACTAAGGATCTATCAAATCCTTAAATTGTGCGCTAAGTTGTGCCTTTTCTGCATTTTTTGCAGGTTACTATACTCCCAATCCACCAGGCACCTGCGCTTCGATGGCCAGACTCTCTTCCGGCTCAGCAGCTCCATCGCCGTGTGTCTGCCTGGCCGGATCATCATCCTTTCTCTTTTGAAGATGTTCCATCCCAAAATACTGCTTGTTATATGTAGGATTATGTAGGTATCCCACGGTATTTCCTACAATAACCAACCACCTGGAGTATCTTGAATGGCTCAGATCTTTGAGACATGGTGGAACAAACATAGACTGGAAGCACCAACCAGTCCATGTGGCCATGTTTTCAGCCGTCTCTGGCAAGTGAAAGCTGAGATCCGGGCCGAATGACTCTGAGCAACTCCTGGCAAGCTGGTCTCAGGCAACGAAAAATCCGGTCAACTGGTCTTTTTGCTTCGTGCAGAACACATGGGTTGAGGTCCACAGGTCCAGGGATTCAAGCTGTGGATCTAATCTGCACATCCTGATGTTCTTCTTCCATCTCGTCGTAATTCAACTCCTGCAAAGAGTGGAGCGAGAGAAGCTCCGCATGAAGAAGCAGCAATGGCCCAAATGGCTAATGGACATGGGACAACTAGCGAAACAATCCGTTGACAGCAGCCTTCATCTCGGTGTTCACCAAACTGGCAGTTGGAGGATCGGTGCCTGCTCAGCAATGCGCTCATTTTGCACCCGCAGGGTCTACTTCAGAAATATACATTAAGTATTAAGTTCAATAATTGGAGGCATAGCCTGTTTACCCTACTTGCAACGACTCAATATCCTTACTCATTATGCACGTAGGTTGAAACATCAAGCACAACTCTGGTCTCAGCACGTTGAGTCTCCAGCCAAGATAGGTGACCTGCAATTTGCCCTTGCTATCCATCAGCACCATCATTCCTGCAGGCACCACTTAGGCAAATGCAGGGAAAATCGACCAGAAAATCCGAGGATACCGTCCAAGGCTCTGGGGGAAATGCAAGAAAAATCTACATATCATCCGCAGATTCTTGGTGAAATAGAATCATGCGTAATCCATACAGTAAGATCCACATGTTCCATATAAAACCGCATCCAAAACCATGGCACAATTCGGAAATCCGGCGACCTCTCACACCGCCAAGTGTGTCTACACAAATTTGAGCTGGGACCTGGGCCAGATTTCAAGCTCAAGAGGTGATGTATGCTTTTTCAGCATGTTTAAAACTGGGTTTACGGTTTACGTATTAAAACTGGAAAAGTAATCCACAAAGTGTGATTGTCTACTGTTTCCTGAGTAATTTGTTGGTATTTGTGATATTTGTGTAAAACAAAAATCCGCCCACACCGCTTTGGCGGTGAAGGCGTGCTTATTGGGGGGCAAAACAGCAACACTAAATGCTCAATGACATTTGTTAATATAGCAGTCGCTATATCAGCTTTAGCTGGGGGGGGGGCCCAAAAACGATTTCGCACCGAGACCAGAATACGGTGGTGTTTTCGACATTTTTCGAGGATTTTTGGGTGTCTGAGCGCAAGAGGGTATTGAAATGGAATTTTGGGTCATTTTGGTAGCTTTCCGGCAATGGAAAAACGGCCAAAAATGAAAAAAACATTGTACATAGCAAGATTTTGCAGGGTTTTTGGATGCCAGAGCATTGAAAACACTGCAAAAACAAGTGTTTTGGACTGACGTTATAGCAAAAAACGTGTAAATTACCGTATGCTTGACTGGAAACATTACAAAAACCACTGTCAAAAGCAATGTTTTGGAAGGATTTACTGCCTTTATGGCAAAAAACGTGTAAATTACCGTCTGTTTGACTGGAAACATTGGAAAAACACCGTCAAAAACAATGTTTTGGAAGGATTTCTTATATATATGTTGGAGTTGGCTACCGGCATTGGAACATGGAAAAATTGAAGAAAACACTGTAAATAGCGGTATTTTCAACGGTTGGGGAGATAAGGGAATTGGATGCATTGTCGAACATGATGTTTTCGACCGGTTTTATGGCGACAAAAGTGTAAAGTACCGTGCTTTGAAGGAAACCATTGCAAAAACATGGAAACACATTCAAAGAACACGGGATTTGGGGGACTATCTAGGCGTCGTTGTCTAGCTATTTGAAATTCCGCAGCTTGGAGAGCCTCCAAGGGAGGGAAAAGTGAAAATTCCATAGCTTGGGAAGCTGTCACGGCGGGGAAAAGTGAAAATTCCCTAGCTTGGGAAGCCCCCACGGGGGGGAAAAGTGAAAATTCCCTAGCTTGGGGAGCCCCCACGGGGGGGAAAAAGGAAAATTCCCTAGCTTGGGGAGCCCCCACGGGGGGGAAAAGTGAAAATTCCCTAGCTTGGGGAGCCCCCACGGGGGGGAAAAGTGAAAATTCCCTAGCTTGGGGAGCCCCCACGGGGGGGAAAAGTAGCTTGGGGAGCCCCCACGGGGGGGAAAAGTGAAAATTCTTAGCTTGGGGAGCCCCCACGGGGGAAAACCACCGTTAGCCCCTCTCACGGACCGAAATAAACCTGCGGTGTGGGCGGCCACCCCACGCGAAGCGGGGTGAATAGTTTGCAGTAAATGTAGATATTGCAGTACGAGCATGTGCCAGCCCAAATCAGACTCTGCAACGAACACCTGAGCAATAGTAAGACACAGCTTCTCAACTTCAATTCAATACAACCATTTATCGAAGACATTGGTGACGTTCGTCACTGCGGATATCTTGCTGTGTCCTTAGCTCTCGGCTATACCCTGCAAGCGTGCGCACCACACAAGCTGCATTTCCTTCAAGATCAACAAGTGACCTTGGTCAAATCACTAACAGAGATGTCTCTTATTGTGCAAAACTGCGAGCTGAAATGGGTTTGTCTGACAATAGGTACATATAGGATCATATAGGTACCCCCAAGCTTGTTGGTTTATCATGGTTTATCATGGTTTATCATGGTTTATGTTGGTTTATCATCATTCTCCCAATTCAAATCGCAGAGATTCGCAGAGGAAAAGGGTGTACGACAGTACGACATACCCTCTCGGCCGTTCCTGAGGGGCCAGCCAGTATTTGTGCCGAGCATCAAGTTGTGGCTTGGCAATGCCTTGCCGGGTGTACACTCAGGTAATCAAACTTGGCTAGCTGGAAAATCATGGAAAATCCCCGAAGCAAATGCGGGTCGAAATGGAAAAATCATTGAACCAACAATGACCTAAATGAGAAATTTAGTAGATTTCCATGTCTGATTGTCAGAGAGCCGGAGGGTAGGTGCTATAATCCCAACTAACCAGAGTTGAAATCATGTCCAAGCTCAAATGACTTTGCTTTATATGTGTTCACTATATTTCTCAGTGTTTACATGTGTTTACCATATTTTAATATGTTACCCATGTTTACAATACTTAGCCATATTATTTTTGCGTAATTTTGCGAGTTATCCAATCAAATATACCATCCAGCCATGCCTGATTCCCACAGGTCACAACGTCACCAGCTGGGCTTCCGAACATCCGCCGACTCCGGTGGCATCTTGTAAGCCACCGAGGCAGCTGAGCATCGCGTTTTGCGAGGTGCAACCCCAAAAATTTGCATGCACGGATTTATGGCTTTTATAGCCCAGATTAACACGAATATCCACAGATTATCAAAGATTATATGAATTATATGGCGTTTCTATCCCCCTTTTCAAACATGAAGGGGCCTAGGTTGTGCAAGTTTAAAACTTAGCGAACTGTGCAGTGGAAATTGGGCTCACACTTTTGACGGACACCTTGACTGGGCAACCGACTGATGCCATACTCTGCCAGGCGCTTCTGCAAGCGGATTCCGCCACTGTCCTGCAGCGCTTGCTGCTGCCTAAGCCCCTGGGCACCACAGATTCTGTTCAATCTGACTTGCAAATCATCCGTGTCAAAACTACAGGGACTCCCCACCACAACAGGACCCTTTCGAGGCGCAAAAAACATCAAAAAACCATGGGTTGTTTAAGGATCTCCTTGAGGGTGAAGATGGTCTGTTCGCCCACCACCAGGATCTCCTGACGCCAAGTTGTTGGTGCTTCCACGAAACAAGAAATCTATAGAAATCTCAGTGGATTGCAGATCTTCAGTTTGGGTCCTGCTGGCTTGCAGACAGAGATCGTGTAAATCGCACCACTTCGATACTTCTGGCCTTACTTCATGGTGGCCACTCTCGTTTGGTTGATCATGGTGATGTATTCGATGGTCTATGTTTGTGCACAGCTTCTGGGATCCCAGCATGCTCGCCAATGTTGGTGGACCAATCCACCTTGCTTGAAAGGATCTGAAGGGAATGGCATTGATTTAAAAACGACTCCATGATGTTATTCTTATCAGCATCTTCTTCCAATGTATTTTGTACTGTATGTTTCGTTGATGGTCTTAATCCCCCATTATCATCAGTGCCATCATCAAAAATACAGAAAGTAAGAAACGCATAGAAACGCCTGAAACTGTAAACCAAATCTTCAAACACAAACTCTGAGCCATCTGCTTGGACTTTTTTGCCCGAACCACCTTCACCTTCCAGCTTTGTCTTGTTCACAGCGGATCATTCAACCCCTTTGAGTTGTTCAATGGCTCAGAGGATGGTCATCCATTACTGAACATGTTTCATCTTGCCTTTATGAAACCCCATTCATGTGCAGGTTATGACCTGTTTCCCTCCAAATTGAGCAGTATTTCAAAACCCTGGCTGACCGCTGGCCGGATAAACCAGTCGTGGGTCAACAAAATCAGCAACCATCAACGATCCACTGCATCCCTGTGATTGCGGGTTTTTCAAGGGTTTTCCCCCACATAAATGAACTTTAAAAATGGTTAAGTCATGTTGAGTCTCCGTATGAGCCATGAAAAATACCCTCCACTTTACTGGTTGGTTAGGAAATATTCCTACTATTGCTTTTAATAATCCCGAATAAGCCAGTGAATATAACCTCCAACAAATTCACTCATCAACAGAGGTAGCCTTAACGGCTCATATCTCACTGCTCAATCGATCAGGGCCAGACTCCACCTGGTGCTTGATCCACATTGTCAGCCGCAGCTGCTAGAACCTGAAGAGCCAGATGCCAAGAACGCCGTAACGCACCATGGCCACCATGGCTGTGGGTCAATCGGGCTACCCGTTTGGACCCACAAAACTTATCTTCATAGTATGCATAGTTGATTCAATCAGATTCAGTTTTAGTTTTCAGGAATATTATATATATATATATTTGATGCCTTTGACCCATCGCCAGATGCTGATAGCTCGAAAACGCAAAGCATCCCAACGTGACTCCCAACATCCCAACTGACTGCATTTGGCATCATTTAGCCTTTGCAAGCTGTGAAATGAGCAACCTGTTAAATCTCCAGGAAAAAATCATTATATTATATACATATATATATATACATAATTCATTGACCCATCCCCGGAGATCAGCACGGCGCAGCCTGATAACGATATGCCTCTATACACATTGCATTCGTGCCTCAGTTGCATAGCAGCGCTTGTGATCCGAGCTGTGGCTGCCGGCCCACTGATCCACTGCAGGTCCAAGGCACAAATGACAAAACTGTCGATCTTTGGCACGTAGCAAATTGGTCCAGGCACCCTGAGCAAGACATCATATGACATCGTATGACATCGTATGACATCGTATGACATCACTTCATCATCATGACACATCATATCAAGACTTTGGATGACGTTGGCATGTTGGGATTACTCTTCAGTCCTTTTCATTCAGAGCTGGATTTTCCTCCCCTAGACCCGAGTTCAGCTCCGGTCATCCTGGGAGGTCCGCACAAAAAACTGGAGGTGATCATCCTGCTGAAGGCAAAGGATTCCTGCTCGAAAAAGGACAGAACGCCATCCAAGGACCTCGCCAGCTGTGTCTCAATGAAGCTTACCATGGTGAAAGTCCTGTCACTGACATGAAACATGGGGGATGCAGGAATAATCATGATAGATTCAGACATCACATCACATCACATCACATCACATCACATTACATCACATCTATCTATATATATATATATTGAATCATATATATATATAATTATAACTAATTATATATATATATATAATTATATAATTTACTATGATGTGTGTGTGTATGTATGTGTATATATATATATATCACACATTTATACGTGTACATTTTTAAATTATGCTGGTGAGAGGGGGCGAGGGGTGAGAGTAGAACATGCTGTCAACTGTCCAAATCAAGCTTCCGGCTGGATGCAAAAGTAATCACGGTCTCGAACACCACCTAAGTCTCCAAACATGTGCCGTTTGGGGGTGCCCCATCCCTTTGCAATTTGCTCAGCAACAGAAAATTGCTGATGAGCAGTAAGCTGCAGGCCGAAGCTACCATAACACATGTTAAATGCGGGCCTGCACCAGGTGGATGTCGATTTCACGGCCCGTTTTCACCGCTCGGCTCACAGCTGACAGGTCCTTGTGAGTTTGTGCTCATAGGCAGGTGCCATGGAATAGTAGTTCACCGATGAGCCCGAAGAGACTGCAGACCTCGGTTAGCTACGGTTGTTATCATTCTCACTGGAAATTCTGTTCTTTCTGTGCTTTTCCCGTGGACACAGATATGCCTTATATAATCAAAAGATCACTCAATGGATTGATCTAGGAGACATTTACAGCAAATCATTGTTTTTAGCTCAATATTCCCTTAAACCAACTGAGGGTTGTGCACCATGTAGACTGACAGCTTCATCGGGTGTAGGAGCGCCATACAAATTTCCCGACCTTCGTGCTGTCAACCCTTTCAAATTGGGTATGGCCAAAAGATTTTCATATTTCTCACTCAATATCCAGACAATTGGATTATCATAAACTATCCAGAAAATGGATGATTTGGTAGAATCGATCAAATACAAGGAGTGGTAGCCCAGTTTTGAGCCGTAGCCAATAATTGGCTCCAACTGGCTCTTGACTTTTGACATGTCATTACCTTCCCAACATAAACCAAATCCATCCAAATCCGAACTTTCAATCAAGGTGTTTACTAGATTTTATTAGTTTACTGTTTGCCGCTAAAGTTTATCTAAGGACGTGTCTGTTCGTGGAGGCAGCGGTTTTGCGAAACTGTGCCACAGTTTGGGGCCATGACTGCCCTGCACAAATCTGCCAGCTTCTATCTGCAGGATGGGAGCCTCATAGCATCTCACAGCACATCAGCGGATACGACTGGACACAACTGGACCGGGTGAGTCGAATGTGAATTGGAATCCCAACATGTTGGGAGATTGGGCCCCTGAAGCAATTTCGTGATTTCTAGCTATATGATGTTATATGTTTGCACAATTCATGATGATGATGATGATGATGATGATGATGATGCTGATGATGATGATGATGATGATGATGGTGATGATGATAGTTCATTGATCATGAATTACTATATTATATAATATTGTTATTATTATCGTTCTATGATTATTGTTATTACTATTATCGTTATCATTGTTATGATTCTATATCCAATGATTATGGTTATATATCCAATGATTATGGTTATCGTCACTATGTGTGTCATGACATGTCCAGTGGTGTTCGTTCCCTCCCGGTCCTCCATATTACTCTCAAGGATGAGGTCCTCGATCTTGTACTCCTTTTGCTTGGGATAGTACCTGGGCAGCGAGCCCTGGATATCCCTGGATGCCATGACGAATTGAAACAATGGCCCCGCTGAAATGGAATGAAAAAATCCGAAAAAAAAACATAGCAATTGAAAATCCACTATGAACAAATGGAGGTTTTATGGGGCACTGTAGATCTTTAATTATCTCTACCAACTCAGGTTGTCAGGGCTGCAGGAAGACGTTTCAGATGTTTTAGAGCCGTCACTCTGCTTGGACTGCGCACACATGCACAGCTTTTTCAGGCAGCACGGCGCACATGCGAAGCATTCCCTGGTAGCTGCCAGTGATGATCTTGTTTGCACCAGTTGGCCTTGAAGCACCGTGCATCACCGTGCTGCCAGGTTTTTGAAAATGGTCTATGGGCTCCAAGCGAGCTCCTGGGTTCCCAACTCATTGTCCACATTTGCCACACAGAGGCAACCAACGTCAAACCTGAGTTGCGTGGAAAGCCGTAGACATATTGGGGCTAGGCCTCGTTGTGTTCATACAGAGAAAAATCAATTGATTCTATCCATGCCACTCTTGTTGCGTTTTTTTCGACATTGTATCAAGCAGTTCAACCACCCAAAGCCCCAAAAAGGAAACGTCCATTAAGAATCAATGATGTCACCCTCGCAAAAAATTGACATACCATGAAGTATGATGTTAATCTGTCAGCGCCTTTGAAAAAATCTGGGGATATGGGGTTTCTCAAAATTGCACTACCCCGAAGTCTGATTGTTGATCATCAGGTTCCCCATTAAAACAACAATGTTGGGGCATCCCATTGTTTGTACACACACACACACCCACTGTTGATTACATCCTCATACATCCTACATCTATATATACATATATGCATACATGCATGGATTATATTGTATGTCTCTATTACATCAACGAACCCGTACTATAGATGTTTTAAAAATATACAGTATTACAGTATATATATAATATACAAAGGTACCAGTATTATATCAACGAATCCCTCACGGGATATGTCAATTAGCCACTCTGAAAAAACCTAGCGCTGAGCCACTCTTCATCTTCGCTGACCTGGGTGCTCCACCACTCACGTGCCTCGGGGGAAGATTAACACTGCAGCTTTGAGGGGTTGTATTACCAAAATTCATTAAAAACACGTGTTACCCTAGGGTAAACTAACGTAGATGTGGAAAAACACGCATTTGTGGACTATTTTCCTGGGGAAACCATAGGTTTTCCATATCTACGTTAGTTTACCCTAGGGTAAACTATAGCAGTAATTTGGATTGCATGCCGATAAATTCTGGATTAGGATGGAATATGAGATAAATATAGATAAATGAATATAAATCAGATAAGTATAACCAAGGACCAAGGATGGTTTGGAGATAGCTTAGCATAGCTTAGCCACTTTGGAACCATATTTAAGCAACCATTAGTTGGACGCACGCCATAGGCCTGGAAAAGGCTCATCTGCCAGCCATACGCCCCGCCCAACGTCGCTCAGATCCCCAGGAGAAACTTGGCAGTGCTGGCATTCTGACTTCGTCTCAGCAACGGGCTTTGTGACTTCGTGGGCTTCTGGAATCCTATTGATTAGATTGTCATTTGTAAATTGCATTTGTAGCAATGGTTTTTTTTTTGAACAGCCGCCATCTGCAAATGCATCTTGATCTGGCTGTCTTGCTGTGATTCGTGGAACATGCTTGAGCAACTGCACACAAGTAGAAACTAAATGCCGCCACAGTAAAACACATGAACGCGACCCCCAAGTCTTTTTCACTTCAGGGAGTCAAGCCATGCATGAACGCCAATTTCCAGCATTCAGAGGCCCCGAAAAAAAATTGGTATGGCTTCAGGGGCCCAAAAGTTGGATGGTGTGATTTTTTAAAATTGTCGTCACAGTTCATCTGTGGTTCACATGATCCAAGATTTGGATCGTCTATAGAAAGTTTAAATCAACATTCTCATTGTATTGGTCCATGTCTGAAAATGATGCATTTAACCCCAAAGAATTATATGATATATGATATATAATATATAATATATAAAATATAATATATAATATATAATATATAATACATAATACATAATACATAATACATAATCTATATAATCTATATAATCTATATAATCTAGATAATCTATACAATCTATACAATCTATAATATATATATATTATATATATAATGTATAACATAATATATATAATATAAAATAATACATATATATAATATAACATAATATATATATGACATGTGATAATACTACACACATATATATATATGATAATACATATATATATATATATCATGATATATCTAATATATGTAAAAATATATAGTAGATGTGTATAGAATAATATATATATATGTGATATTATATATATACACATTATATATACATTATATATACATTATCTATACATTGTATATACATTACTTACATATTATATTTACATTATATATACATTATATATACATTATATTTACATTATGTATACATTATATATACATTATATATACATTATATATATACATTATATTATATTATATATATATATATTATTTTATATATTATATTATATATATTATATTATATATATATTATATTATATATATAATATTATATATATTATATTATATATATATTATATTATATATATAATAATATATATAATATAATATATACATATAATATAATATATATAATATTATATATAATTTAATATATATAATATATACATTATATATTACATTATATATATTATACTATATATATTATATTATAATATATTATATTATATATATATTATATTATATATATTGCATTATATATATATTATATTATATGATATAGTATATATTATATTATATATTATATTATATTATATATTATATTATATTATATATTATATTAGATATTATATTATATATTATATTATATATTATATTATATATTATATATTATATTATATATATTATATTATATATATTATATTATATATATTATATTATATATACTACATATGCTATTGCATTCTATATAGCCTAAACAGGCCTAAACCCTTCTCTTGAAGCACATCAAAATGATGGCATTCACCCCGGACTCTGAGACGGTGATGGTCAAGAACTAAAACAACAATATACTATTAGCCCAGCCATTGTCATTGAGAAAACAGTGATGAATCAGTGCACGACTATCATTCTGAGCCTTGAAGAGTGTATCACCTACCACGGGTTCAAGGGACACAGAAAGGACGCGTTTACCAACTAGAATATCGACAAAATATGGAACAAATGGATATAAACATGGCTCTATTGGTCTAATTTTACCCCTGGCAGAAGAGAGTGTTGAAAACCATACCCAAAGCAAGGTTCTACATTGTTGGGTTTACCACATTCCCTGAGAGGGGTGGATGATGCACGCATGGAAGATATGTCAAAATCATCTAAGTTTGTATGTTGCTCAGAACAATGGTATCAAAGGGACCATAAATTTGGTCATATACTATATTATACGTTATACGTACCAATGATAGCATGGGATTCTTTTGGGGAGTCCAATAGCCATTTCCATATACATATGGTCACATTGTCAGGACCGGCAGGCTCCTTTCGTGTTCATTCGACCCCATTGACAAACACACTTTGCATCAAAATTCAGGTACATCAATGCGCATCCACGTCAAAAATTGGCCAGAACATGCCAGAAACCCTCCAAAAAAAGAAGCCGAAGAGTATTTCATTGGACGGTAGTTCAGTGAGGTTTTTCCAGAATGTACAACTTTTCTGGCTGACCTCCGATGGAGCTCCTGAAGGCCTGGCATCAATTTTTTCAGCGAGCTGATAGTCTGTGGCTGAAAAATGGAATGGACCCACACTGTGATGGTATATTTATTTATATGAATTGTATATGAATCGTATATATCTATTATTATCTATTTGGGATCAAGCGCTGAAATTCTGGAAAATTGAGCCATGGCAAACCATTTAAATTCTGCAAGAATCAACTTGATTTTGGCGGGTGGAATATGAAATATATTTCCGCTCATGGGAGACAAATTAAACTATGAATGTGCCAAACCGAGGTTTACCAAGTTTACCGACGTGATATGTAGACTCTATAGACAAAATTAAGGTCCTGGGACCCTCGATCCATACCCACAATGACTGAGTATAAAGAAGGAATATCATAGAATATTAACCAACGAAAACGATCCGGGAGATCTCAGAACTGTGCAATTGGTCGATATTGGGACACATTCACCAACTAAGGGCTGCTAACTCAGGTTGATCCAATGCCAACCATGGCAGCGCCGCGGTGTTCCACCAGTGTCTTCGCCGTCCAGCCTTGGAAGTGTCCTTCGTTTCTAGATGACTCTTTTGTGGAAAAATAAAGAGATTGCCCATTTGAAAATGATGAAATCATCTGAAATCACATGAAATAACCAGTTTGTGATACGAAACATCTTGGTACTTGAAGGCAATCCCTGTTTTTCTGCACTCTGCTTCGACCATTTCGCAATCATCGACGCATCCAACACATCTGAGACCGCAACGAGATGGTTGCCATCAGAGCCGTAGCCTAGACCAAAAAAAGGAGGCGCTGCAGTGCTCATGGCAATTCAGCTGATTAAGATTGATGAAGTCTCTCTTTTCATAGGCGAGGGCAGCGTTGCCACTCATCTTGATGCTATGTACAGTACTGGCCCGGTCGCGTCCGGTTTTCCAGCACGTCAGGTGCTTGTGCACCAGCTTCAAACCAGAGGGGGTTTGTCATGCAGTCGCTACAGTCAGACTGCAGCTGTTAGATACATCGAGCGTCATCAAGGCGTGAACTCTTCGGAACACCACCACATCTAGGTGAAGTAGTGCCGCAAGTCTTGCTGGCCCCCCAACTGCAACAACTGCCGCGCCACGTTGCGTTGCACATCTGGGTGGCTGCCCCAGTTGCTGGTCAGGTGCGAAATCCTTCGATCGTTGCTGTCCGAGGATGCATCCGAAAATGCCACCACTGATCTCAAGGCGGTGGATCCACTGAGCCGAGAACCGTGACAAAGAATGGATTGCTCACAGGTGGCCAAGCTTAGATCCCAATTCAATTCTAAGGCTGCTTCTGAAACCGTCCCAATGGATAAGGCGTCAGGGATGGATTTCACCACGGGGAACTTTTCGCTGCCTTCAAAGACACGTAGGGGCTCCTCCTGACCCATGCTGAAGAGCATGAGTCTGTCAGATGAACCATATCTTTTGGAGGACCTCAGGGGCACTCATTCAAATGTCCGAGTCAAAATAATTCAAATGTTCAAATAAGATGTTGTGTATTATCACAATTTGTACATATACATATACCTATTATATAATCATATATTAATCATACATATTTTGTGTATATATATATATATCTTATTATAATATTATCTAATGTTATGATTATATAATATATATGTTCCAACATCACCCAACCACTAAGATAGCATAAGTATATAATCTATCATCTTGATTATATCCACCAACCATCATATCCATGTATTCCGCCGACCGGCATCGGAATCCACACAACAATGACATAGCGATAATGTGGTAAACCTAATTGCAATGGATGATAAATGAACGATCAATGGATAATGAATGAATAGTTACATAATGGATAATACCGGAATTACTTTGGGACTTTGGGACACCCGATGCCATAAACCATTCCCAATGACTTACTTGTATATGATTTGAATCTTGTTTCAGACTCATGCCCAAACTGATTGTTGGATTTCCCACATTAACCTATTTCCAACCCTGGTTGCCTTCGCATCAGCGGAAATCTCAACAACGCGCCAAAGACTTCTCCGGAGAAGGACTCACAGACCAACAAATGCATGCGTCCGTAGGCAGCGGTCTGCCTCAGCATACTGGCCAGACTGTTGCCATGATATCTGGAAGAGAAGCATAGGAAGGCTGCTTGTAGATCGAATCCTGGGTTTGCAAAGATGCCCCTTTTAAAAAATATTAAAAAATCTCTCATCTTCCCTGCGTAGAGATTCCTTCAAAGTAGTCCCAATTTATATAAATGGTGGATTTACTATGGTTTACATTGATTTACCAGCAAATCTAAGGATCCTTTGATCATGAAGTGGATCTGCAGTTTGTGAAGGCCCAGCCGCAGCTTTTCGGCCGCTCGCATGTCAAAATGGACGAATTTGTTGAACTTTTGCTTGGCGCCACAGGCGCAGGAGCCCGGAAGATGTCGGCGAGCATGACAAACATTGCAGAAGCGCAGGTTCGCGATTGCAACCCGATCGAAGACAGAACAGCCATCAATGTCGTCAAACTCTTCCACTTGGTTTCGAACCTGAAGGGATCTGGCTAAAATGATCCATCTTTCACAAACTTAAAAACGTTTGACTTGATGATGATCTCTCCTGATCAACACCGTTCATTGCAAGGATGTCCTTTCAGTGAAAACTACAGCGGTCAGTTTGGTACCATCTATACATAGGTTGTTCAATGGAGGTTGTCTCTCCATTCAATCACCAACCAGCGGGGAATTTTGGATATCAGTACATACCCATACCGTCCATATATGGTTTATTTGCCTACATTTTGGCCCAGATCTTTTTCCAATAAAGGTGAAACACATATATCATATATCAATCAATATATATATATATATATCGTATAAACACTCCATACATGGATGCTCTGGAAGAACATGGATCGCTTGGGGTGAAGACCTGCAAAGGGAAGAGCTTGATGTAGAAGTGTTGCCAAAAGGCATCCGCTGTCAGCATCTCTCGTAACTTCACACTACACCGCATGACGTCGTGAATGGTGGGCAAGACCAGAAACTCCGTGATGACATGTAAGACCTCCCGATGCTGGAAAAAACTGCTGTGTTTCCAAGGCAAAAAAGAAGATACCTTGAGTTCCAACATATACACCGTGAATGGATCAGGAGCTAACATTGAATCCCGCAAATTCGCTGGTCACCTCCAAAATCTTTGTCCTGTTTGCTATCATTGATGTATGCTACCCATTCTTGGATGTTCCGGGTCTCATTTGGGGTTGTCTGCACATCATCTTCCCCAGCAGAATTGTCATATAACGCCCAATACCATGTGTGTATATACATATATATATATATACACACACACATTAGGATCACGCTGAAATACCTGATTTGGGGGTTTCCACAAATTGGGGGATCCTATTCAAATGGTTGGTTTAATGGTTGGTTTATGTTGGTTTATAATGTCAATGTACATATTCAACATGTCATATCAACACTGGCCTGTGGTTCAAGGCCTTGAGTCAACTCCTGTTGACAACATACAGATTGAGTGCGTGCAACAGCAAAAGGTGCCGACCGTTGCAGCTTGACAACAGTGCTTGAAACATCTCGCACTTTTACATGGTAGCGGAGCTCTGCCTTACCAGGGGCATCTCCAAGCAACAGCAGTAAACAACAGGCAGAGGGCTTGATCCCAGAACACTGGGGGACTCTCAACAATTACTGTGCACAACACCCAACAAACAACACACCAGACAACAGAGGAAGCAGCAGCTGAACAACAACACTCTGACAACAGGGAGAAGCCTTGATCCCAAGACATTGGAGGAGCTTCAACAAAACTTTACAAAGCAACAATGGCGGCATCACCAACAGCACCACTAGAGGATCAGACAGAAGCGTTGGCAGCAACACACCGACTCAAACTCAAGCCCCCAACATACGATGGCAACTATTCCACATTTGAGGAGTGGAAATACAAATTCACAGCATACATGGGCCTCATGGACCCATTCTACCCCAACATCCTACGACGTGCAGCAACATCCACACAACGACTTACAGAAGCAGACTTGAGAGGAGCAGCACAGAACATGGAGGAAGCCGACAGATGGGTACAACTAGACAACAACTTGAAGTACATACTTGTGAACGTAACAACAGGAGCTGCAGCAACAGTGTGCAGACAGTATCAACATGAGATGGGACTTGAGACCTACAGGCAGCTCAGCAACAGGTTTGCCATACCATTAGGAACAAGAAGCATAGGGTACCTAACAAAGCTGCTCAAGCCAACATTTGACAGCAACAACTTCGAGGAGTCATTCTCCAACTGGGAATTCGAGCTCTCAAGGTATGAGAGAGACAACAACACAGCACTACCAGACCAAATCAAAATTGCAGTCCTGATGAACGAGACATCAGGCCCACTGCAACAACACCTGCACTTAAATGCAGGAGCAACACCAACATACGTAGAGGTACGTGAAACAATCATGGAATATTACAGAGCCACCACAGCCCTCAGCAGGCTACACCAGCAACCTGGGACATCCAGCGTCTCAACACACGCCCAAGGAGGACCGGCACCTATGGACATTGGAGCTGTCAACAAAGGATACAAAGGAAAGTACAACAAAGGAAAAGGAAAGAAGCCCAACAAAGGAAAAGGAAGGAACAAGAGCAACAAAGGCAAAGGATATGGCTACGGATACAACAAAGGCAAAGGAAAGATTGGGCAAGGAATGCAGCCCAAAGGATCCAACAACAAAGGAGGGTACATAGGCAAAGGCAAAGGCAAGCCAACAGGAAAAGGAAAAGGGGTCCCAACGCAAGGATGCTACAGATGTGGCCAACCAGGTCACATAGCAAGAGACTGCCGTGTGGCAGTACACAACCTCAACGAGGTTACAACCAACACATACACTGGCCATTGGCAAGGTGATGCAACAACCCAATGGTATCAACAACAACAGTACTATGACGGCCAATGGTGGAATGATGACCAAACACAGGTCAGCGCACTGCCACAGCAACAACTGGCACTCCCACCAACAAGCGCGCAGGAACAGCAAGTTCCACAACTCCACATAGCAGCCATTTCAATACAGCAGTCCAACAAGCAGCAGCCAGCAACTGAGCAACCGGCAAACACCACAGAAGATTTGATGATTGACAGTGGAGCAGCCACACATGTTTGCCCACCATGGTTTGCCCCAACATACAAAACATATGAACTTCACCCAGAACAAGGCCCAAGACTTACAACAGCAACAGAGGAAGACATCACAGTCTATGGCTACAAATGGGTGTACATGAAGAACAGCAAGCAACAACCGATCGTCATACCCTTTTATGTGTGTGACGTGTCACAACCCATTTTGTCAGTAACAAGACTGGCATCACAGGGTTTCAACATCCAGCTTAGCGATAACCCAACAATCACCAACACCAACGGCTTTGAAGCAACACTGAAGCAACAACAAGGACTGTATTTTCTTACAGTCAACATCAGGCCAATGCCAAGCAACATGAAGCTCGACATATGTGAGACGTCACATGGCATTCGAGCAACAGTGTCCCCAGTGACAATTACACCAACAGGACCTGAATGGGTCACACACAACAACGACATTTGGATATACAACAGCACAGGATATCTGGTGAGGGTACACAAGAGAACAAGGAAGGCCCTCTTCACACCAGATGCACAATGTCCAGTTCCAGAAGAACAGCTGGACAACTACAGAAGAACAATAGCATACAAGCCAGATGGAACACTTGAGGACTTTGAGGACAAATACAAAGACCTTCCACAACAACGACAGAACAGAAGACTTCCAGGACCAGCATGGTCAGGAGAAACATGGTTCAGAGTCAAAGAGACAACAAAGCCTCCAGCACCACCGTTGCCCAAGGCATCAACAGCAGCTTCAGCGCCAGCATCAGCAACACCAAAGGCATCGGCAGCCAAGGCAACGACACAGCAACAGCAGCAACAAGCTCAGCAGCCTACAGGATCAGCAGTTCGACACAGAGAGAAGAAGCCAGTGGAACAACCTTTGGTACCACAGCAACAGCAGCCCATGAAGCAACAAGCATATCCAGGAACAGCAGTTCCAGGACCAAAGGACACACCAGCAACAGCAGACTACTGGATCAAAGAAGGACAGTACTGGAAGAGAGTCCATGTACAACAACGGACTCAGCTTTACATCCCACAACAAACAATGGATGGTCCAGATGTCACAAAGCTATTGCCACAAAGACAAACAATAGTTAAGCCAACATCAGGAGCCAGAGGATACAGGATTGATGATGACTGGACAACAAAGACCTCAGCAACAATGAACTTCACATGGACAGGTTCAACAAACTTTGAGGAGAGCACGGCGTTCAAAGAGGAGTACTACAACATCGATGAGGAAGAACATTTAGATGCCAGAACAGCAAAAGGCATCAAAGCACCAGAGCAGCCAACAGCACAAGAGCTACATGAAGCTCGACATATGTGAGACGTCACATGGCATTCGAGCAACAGTGTCCCCAGTGACAATTACACCAACAGGACCTGAATGGGTCACACACAACAACGACATTTGGATATACAACAGCACAGGATATCTGGTGAGGGTACACAAGAGAACAAGGAAGGCCCTCTTCACACCAGATGCACAATGTCCAGTTCCAGAAGAACAGCTGGACAACTACAGAAGAACAATAGCATACAAGCCAGATGGAACACTTGAGGACTTTGAGGACAAATACAAAGACCTTCCACAACAACGACAGAACAGAAGACTTCCAGGACCAGCATGGTCAGGAGAAACATGGTTCAGAGTCAAAGAGACAACAAAGCCTCCAGCACCACCGTTGCCTAAGGCATCAACAGCAGCTTCAGCGCCAGCATCAGCAACACCAAAGGCATCGGCAGCCAAGGCAACGACACAGCAACAGCAGCAACAAGCTCAGCAGCCTACAGGATCAGCAGTTCGACACAGAGAGAAGAAGCCAGTGGAACAACCTTTGGTACCACAGCAACAGCAGCCCATGAAGCAACAAGCATATCCAGGAACAGCAGTTCCAGGACCAAAGGACACACCAGCAACAGCAGACTACTGGATCAAAGAAGGACAGTACTGGAAGAGAGTCCATGTACAACAACGGACTCAGCTTTACATCCCACAACAAACAATGGATGGTCCAGATGTCACAAAGCTATTGCCACAAAGACAAACAATAGTTAAGCCAACATCAGGAGCCAGAGGATACAGGATTGATGATGACTGGACAACAAAGACCTCAGCAACAATGAACTTCACATGGACAGGTTCAACAAACTTTGAGGAGAGCACGGCGTTCAAAGAGGAGTACTACAACATCGATGAGGAAGAACATTTAGATGCCAGAACAGCAAAAGGCATCAAAGCACCAGAGCAGCCAACAGCACAAGAGCGTGCTGAACATGAACTCACACACCTTCCCTACAGGAGTTGGTGTCCAACATGTGTTCAAAGCAAAGGACGGGCAGACAACCACCCACGACAACACAGCAAACAACCAGTCGTACAATTCGACTTTTGTTTCTTCAAAACACTTGGAGAAAAGGAAACAACACCAATCCTCACAGGCATTGACGTGGAAACAGGCATGAGCATGGCAGTTCTTGTCAACAGCAAGACAGCAGACTTTCAATATCACGTCCAATGCATACAAACATTCCTCATGGAGTGTGGCAGAGTACAAGCTGTACTCAACAGCACAATCCTACAGTCAGATCAGGAGGATCACCTCATAGCACTTCTCAGAGCAACAGCAGCTAAGATGGGAGGAAACATCACAGTTCGACAAGCACCAACATACACATCACAAGCACAAGGCAGCGTCGAACGCTTTCACAGAACACTCATGGGACAAGTCAGAACACTGAAGTCCCAACTGCAGAACAACTACGACATCAGACTTACAAGCAAACATCCCATCGTAGCATGGATGGTGAGACACACAGCTTACCTGCTCAACAGGTATGCCATACATTCAGATGGCAACACAAGCTTCTTCAGGAGATGGCATAAAGAACGCAAAACACCACTCTGTGAGTTTGGTGAAACAGTTCTTTATATGTTGCCAAACTCAGCAGTCATTCCAAAGATGGAACAGCGCTTCATGCCAGGCATATGGCTTGGTAAAGACACAACATCCAATGAGAACCTCATTGGGATTTCCAACAAGGTTGTTCGAGCACGAACAATCAGAAGGCTTCCGGCACCAGAAAAGTACAACAAGCAACTGATGGACGTGATCAACAGATCACCAACACTCCCATACACCACTGGTGGACCATACGTTTCAAAACCACCACTGGTCTACAAGCCAATGAGGAGACCAGCAACTGCAGAAACAGGCACACAAGCTTTTGGAGCAGAC
Source organism: Cladocopium goreaui (assembly GCA_947184155.2). Taxonomy (NCBI): domain Eukaryota; class Dinophyceae; order Suessiales; family Symbiodiniaceae; genus Cladocopium; species Cladocopium goreaui. The sequence continues at coordinate 126,539 of CAMXCT020001318.1, forward strand.
ACAACACAACAGCCACAACTTCAAGCACAGCAACTAGCAGCACCGGCAGGTACATCAACACGATGTGCCATTGCAGACTCACCAATGGCAACAGCACCAACAAGCTGTCACACCAGACCATCACTTCCATCACCAAAACGAACAGTTTCAGACGAAGTGGCAGAAGGCAGTCTGCCAAAGCAACATCGAACAGCAGAAGCAGCAACAGGTCCAGCAAGGCCTGACACAGCACAAGAGCCACCAACAAGCAAACTAAGAATCACAAAGGTCACAATTCAAACAAAGAAAGGGGTCGAAATCACAGCATACACTTGTGACGACATCACAGAAGAACAAACAGAGAAGATCCTTTTGGAACCAATGGTCAACAACACAGAAGGATTCGACAAACAGAAGACCATTGAAGGAATGAAGAATGAGATCGATTCCATGAAGAAACAACAGGTATACATGGAAGTCGACATCAACACTCTGACCCCAGAACAAAGGAAGAACATCATACAGTCAAGATGGGTTCTCAGAGACAAAGGCAACAACGTTCGTGCAAGAATTGTAGCAAAGGGCTACACAGAGGCAGTCAACGACCTTGATGACATCTATGCCTCAACACCTATCTTTTGCGTCCTGAGAACACTTCTCACTATCTGCCTCAACAGAGGTTGGATCGCCAGAACAGGAGACATCTCAACAGCTTTCCTACATGCCGCAGCAGCTACAGCAGACTTGTACATGTATCCACCAAAAGAGTTTTACAGACCAGAGGACAACATCATCTGGAAACTCCTCAAAGCAATCTATGGACTGAGAAGCAGTGCAAAAGCTTGGCAAAACCACCTTGCAGAAGTCCTACAACAACTTGGACTTCAACGCAGCACAGCAGAGCCCAACATCTTTATGACACCAACAAGAGATTGCTATATCCTCGTCTACGTCGATGACCTTCTCTTCCTAGGAGAACAACAAGTGGTGGACAAGCTCTTCACAGCAATTCAGCAACACCTTCTTCTTCGACCAACAGGTACACTTGAACCAGGGAAGACAGTCTCCTTGCTTGGACGCAGCATCACCAACAATGGTGATAGCTACGATATTTCACTATCGCAGGACTACGTGGCCAACATCTTGGAGGAGAACAACATGCTGAACTGCAACCCAGCACCGGCACCAGGAACATCAGCCTTGAAGGCACCAACAGCTGATCATGAACAGCCTCTTTCAACAGACGAACATGCAGCCTACAGGAGAACAGTAGGTAAACTACAATGTATGACATACACTCGTCCCGATATCAGCTACGCAACAAAGGAGCTGGCCAGAGCATTACAAGCACCAACGACGGCAGACCAACAAAAGCTGAAGCACCTTCTTAGGTATCTCAAAGGAACACAACACTACAGGCAGGTCATTAGACCAACAGCAAAGATACCTCCAACACAGATTCCAGACCTCAACATCTATGTGGACAGCGACTGGGCAGGTTGCCCAGAAACGAGGAGATCAACAACAGGTTTTCTCATCACACTACTTGGAGCTACAATCAACTACGGCAGCCGAACACAGGCAACAATAGCACTGTCAAGTGCTGAAGCAGAGCTATACGCCATCAACACAGGAGCAACAGAAGCACTTCATTTGCGCAACCTCCTCATGGAGCTCTTCAACGTCCAGAAGGTCAACATCAAGATTCACACAGACTCGTCAAGCGGCAAGAGCATGGCAACAAGGATAGGATCGTCAAGAAAAGCAAAACACATTGACCTGAAACATCTCTTCATACAACAACTGATCTCACATGACATCGTGAGACTCAATAAGATTCACACAAACGAAAACCCAGCAGACATTTTCACCAAATACATCTCAACAGAAACACTCCACAGACACCTGCAGGCAGCTGGGCTCAACACCCAGCACCACATCCACTAAAGAGTGGATACAGCAACAGCAGTTTCACAACACCCGGGCAGCTAATGCACTATGCGCACGCGTGCACAACTGCGTGAGCAAACAATGCACACACAGACACACACACACGGACGCGTTTGAGCCATGACCGATGTCATCAACAAACGTTGATGAACATCTCCCTTGTTTCGTTTCATCCAGTATTTCAACAAGACCTTTTTTGGAATCCCAACATGGTGATCTATTTCGACTATCAGCATCAACATCATTGACTTAGTCAACATGATTTCCTTTTTTGCAGGATGACTTATTTCAACAAGATCCTTCCCAACGTGAAGGTCAACATGTCTTGTGACGCATGATGATGTCAACACCGTTTGTTGACAACAGTCGTGTATTCAACTTTTTTTTGTGCAGCCATTTTTGTGTCAACAGAACTGGTCACTCAACAGTTGTGGGCACTCAACAGGGAACAAGGGTTCCTCGACATTTTCAACATGCTCAGCTGGTCAAACAACTTCATTTGGAGTTACAACACTCCTGTGAATCTGGCAACAGTTGGAGATGAGATCCCACAACATCTCATCTATATGCTTCAACAAGCCATTCAGTACGGTGGCACTCAACAACTGGAATTTCTTGCCAGAGGCAGCAAGGACCAAAATCAGGATGATCCTCAACAAGTGGCATCCTCTCCTTGAAGGAGGACAACAATTCCAATACTTTGGTGTGAAGACACCAGAGAGGTTGAGGGGATCTTCAACACTGGCATTATGGCTGATGGAGCAATCAACAGATGAGCACCTCCAACAGCACTTCGATGAAGTGAACAAGTATCGTGAGCCAACCGGCATGGAAGACAACATGGAAGAGAACAACGCAGAGTGATCAACAATGATCACAACAGGGGTGGAGCTCAGACAACATCCCGGTGCAGAAGCACCAAAACAACAGAGCCCTGCGCAACATGACGCTCAGCACATGAGAGCTTGAAGTGCGCATAATTAAGCAAGTGTTTTTTCGTCCAACACCTGCGGCTGCAACAGGTGTATAAAGATAACCAAGCCATCGGCATTTGTACAGAGGATGAACCAACACTCATGCATGAGTAGTCAACATAATGCTGTTTTAGTTTCAACATGTTTATAGTTTCAACATTAGTTGCAACATTTATTGAACACAGACCCATGTAGAATATATAGTCAACATCTGCTGGCTAACATAGCCAACATCTGAGGGGTCGTGTCAATGTACATATTCAACATGTCATATCAACACTGGCCTGTGGTTCAAGGCCTTGAGTCAACTCCTGTTGACAACATACAGATTGAGTGCGTGCAACAGCAAAAGGTGCCGACAGTTGCAGCTTGACAACAGTGCTTGAAACATCTCGCACTTTTACATATAATGGAACATCCTATTAAAAATGGATGACTGGATGGGGTATCCTGTGGCATCATTTCAGGATGGCCCCCGACCTCTGGCGGGAAAACGGCCAGCGGCACTCGGCTGGAAGATCTGTCGATGTCCGGCTGGGGAAAGAGAAATGCACAAAGGTCTTCCACCTATCGCCACGGGATCGACTCGGGCCAAAAACGGAGATTTTCTCAACACAACTTAGCAAGAAAAATGGGGATATCAGCAAAATGTGAATGAATGTGAAGGGGACAAACAACAATTGGGATTCAACCAACGTAAAGTTGCGATTTAAGCTGCAAACCTCCGGGAAGGGCATTCCTAACTCTTTCAATGGTTATTTCTTTAGTGTCTCAATGGCGACATTTGGACAATATGCGTACAGATGCGTACAATATGAGTCAAGGTACCCAAAGTTTACTCCCAACAATGGACTGTCTTGATGATCAGAAAAACATAGAAAAACATGATCATTCAATTGGCCGGTTGCAGCGACCAAAAATGACCAACATCTGTGGTCCGCAGTGCCAAACATGTTGACAAAAATCGTTCGGGTCCTTTCAAAATGTCAAACTCCCAAACCCGGTGGTTAATCATGATTTTTCCATAAGGTTCCATAAGTTTCCCACTAAATTGCCATAAAATGCTGTCTATTTTGAAACAACCCTAGATCCCCTCTGATCCCCCCTGATTCCCTCTCCGCTTTAATCCCTGACCTGATCCAGGCGCATAGTAATGGTGCAGGTCAACGGCTCACAACAGCAGAGCCTTTGAAAGACTTTGGTCATCCAGTTGGATCTACTGAGCTCCAGGTGTCTTTGACCGCGCCTCACATGGAGACGATTCAGGTCGAAGACGGTGGGGGGCTTGTGATCTGCAATATAAACCCGCAGATCTTCGGAACCCAACGTCACCACACATCGCCTGCGATTCCACATGCCCCAGGTTGAGAATCGACATCCTGGAGTACGCCGTTCGGCCACATTCAACAAGCAGGGCCTGATTGCTTTGAACTTCAGTGGAAATGCTGAAGCTTTTTCAGGCCTCTCGCTTTCTCTTGCCTCCCACTTTTTCTTCATTTGAGAGCCAAGTGTGGTTTTCTGAGACCACACAACTGGGAGGCATTCTGACCTTTTGAGCCGCAAATCGCAGCAGTGCAGCAAACAGTGCAGTTTTTTGTTGTATCATGTTTCAACCAAGCTGATGACTGAGAAAATTGTACACAACTGATGCAACTTTCCACATGTCACATTTGACCTCGACCCAACTCCCACCAGGCCTGAAGTTATCCTGTCAGTTGGAGAAACATCAGCTGTAAAGGAGGAGCCCAAAGTCACTCTCAAACGTGCATGCTTCAAAATTCGACCATATGTGGGGCCTCGCTGAATTTTTTGACAGATTCCAAGAGTATACTTGACGTGAAATTGCTGGCCTATTCTGCATCAGCATTGCACCCCATGACTCGGTCTGTGGCGATTCGCAAACATGACGGCCAACCACGGAATGAGTGGAGTCACGGAGGCTTCTAAAGCTTCTGTGCTGCCTTTTTCTCTTCTTTATTCCGGATTCTTTTCAAGTATCATCCCTATAAAACGACGGTTGGCGTCGCTTCCACAAGCGCCATAGTCTTACCATGGTGTCAATTCCCTATCTGCTGTGGAGCTTGAAATCCAAGCCACTGAACCTGCTCTGGCTGATGTAAGCTGCCATAACTCCCATCTTCCAGCAGATCCGAAAGGGCCAAACTCAGGCAGTTTTCTCCCTTAAGCATGTCTGGGTATTAGTCAAATCATGTCGAAACCTTGCTACCCTGGTTTTCACCTGTTTGCTTGGCCATGTGTCAAGCCCCTTAGGCTGTCGCTGTCTAGAGGAGTTGCGTTCAAAGGCTGGGGCCTTTTGACGTGCTGGCACTGGTCTGAGGCTTCTCCTTAAATAAACGGAGTTCCGATTTCATGGCGTGCAAGAGCAAGTTGTTGCAACGTGCTTCAACAACAGCCATGGCAGCAAGGGCATCTCTGACCCTGCTAACAAGCGGATAAAATGGTTTAACCTTCTTACCCTAGAGATTCCCCAACGGGAAAGGAACGATCCCAGACTTCTCTGGGACTCTGCTTGGTCTTTTGCAGAAAATTGGCGCTCATGCAACGTAGACAATTGAAGACTCCTGGACGGCTTCTGTCTGCGCGATATATATATATAATGTATATATATAATATAGTATAATATCATATATAATATCATATCATATACAATATAATATAATAAAATATAATATTATATTATATTACATTAAATATTATATTATATTGTATTATATTGTATTATATTGTATTATATTATATCATATTAAATAATATTATATTATATTATATCATATATTATATTATATTATATTACATTATATTATATTATATTATATATTATATATGATATATTATATTATATTATATTATATATTATTGTATATTATATGTATATATCATAAAATATTATATATATTATTATATATATATATACATTATATTATGTATATATATATATATACATATTATGTGTATATATATATATATTATATACACTATATACATATGTTTACTTCATTTTACTTCTTATTGACGTACCATGCTGGTCATCCCACCAACGTGAATGCGATTCCAAACACTTTTGGCACTGTTCAAAGCGGCTATTTGAAAAGTGACTACTGTAGTCACTGATTCCTGTAGACAGTGGCTAGCAATGGTTTTCTTTTTTACGGTCTATCCATCTGAATGCATGATAGAATCTGCTGATTGCGTAGGTTAAGTTGCGAAGAATCATTCATGATACCCTCTGGTAATCAAACACGGCTTACTGGAAAATCCCCCATTCATTGATGGTTTTCCATTTCAATGCCCATGAAAATCGGGTTTCCCAACTAGCCACGTTTGATGACACCGGAGGGTACATCCAAGAAGCACCCATTGGATACACAGGAGGAGACACCTCAGACCCAAGAATTGTTCGTCCTTGCCAATGAGCTCTCGCATTGAGGTCAACCTGTGCGAACAGCCCTGGATGGGTGATCCTGTTGATCTACAAGGAGGCTCTAGAACCAGGGATAGTCCAACCAGAATAGATATCAATTCTATTATGTTCTGTTATGTTGTGTATGTTCAGAAAAAAATTGGAGCCACAAACCGGGGCCAGTCACGATATGTTGTTTAATGTTTTTCCGTCTTGATGATCATGAAGGTTTGCTTTTTGGTTGTCATGTTTTTTCGTTCCCAGAATTGATCTTCATGGTTTTGATTTGCAACGTTTTGGTTTAGGCTTAAAATGTGCATTTTCATTTTTTAATGTTCATTTGTAATGGTTTTCTTATTCGTTCATGTTTTTTCTTCCGTTTTGGTTCTCGTTTTTCCTGTTTTCTAATTGGCCATTTTTGATCTGTCCTTTCATTGTGCTTCAACCCTCTAACAAAACCAGCAAAAACTTAGGCAAATGAGAAAAACAAAAATTACTTTACTTCGCGTGATCCCCACCATGACATTTATACATTGTCTTACTGGCAAATCTTCTGGCATTCTATCTGGCAAATCTTCTGGCATTCTATCTGGCAAATCTTCTGGCATTCTATCTGGCATATCTTCTGGCATTCTATCTGACATATCTTCTGGCATTCTATCTGGCTGGCATATCTTCTGGCATATTATCTGGCAAATCTTCTGGGATTCTATCTGGCATATCTTGTGGCATCCTATCTCACATTTTATCTGGCATTCTATCTGGCATACCTTCTGGCATTCTATCTGGCATTCTATCTGGCATATCTTCTGGCATATCTTCTGGCATTCTATCTGGCATATCTTCTGGCATATCTTCTGGCATTCTATCTGACATTCTATCTGGCATATCTTCTGGCATTCTATCTGGCTGTTGAGGTCCAGCTGTGCACACTGAGCTGGGCAGGTCCCCGGTTGAGGTCCAGCGGTGCACACTGAGCTGGGCAGCTCGCAGGTTGAGGTCCAGCGGTGCACACTGAGCTGGGCAGCTCGCAGGTTGACGTCCAGCAGTGCGCACTGAGCTGGGAAGTTGGCGAAGAGCTTGGCGACGAGTTGGCAAGGTTGGCAAAGCGGAAGTGGAGGTGGAAGAGGCGGAGGCGAGGAGGAGGGCGAGGAGGACAGCTAGTCGAGGAGGAGGAGGCGGAGGAGGAGGCGGAGGAGGAGGCGGGCATGCGCTCTGATAAAATCTAACAACCCTCACCTGGCAGGTGGGGAACAACAAAATGAAAAATGAAACACTAAAACAATAAAACAAAACGAAAGCGGAAACGAAAACCAAAACGAAAATAGTTTCAATTTCCAGCATCTCGCTTCGCCAGTTTTTTCTAATGCTATGTAATATCAAATCAATTCAAATCATATTGTATCATATCAAATCATGTAATATCACATCATATCATGGCATCATGTTATGTTATGTTATCTTATGTTATGTTATGTTATGTTATGTCATGTTGCATTGCCTTACACAGTATTCATTATGTTGCGTTAGGTTATGATGTATTATGTCATATTATGTAACAGCGTGTCATAGTTCATTGTGTTGTGCTATGTTATATTCAATCGAACTATGACACGCTGTTACATAATTGATGTGCTATGTTTATACTCAATGAACTATGTCATATTCAACTGTTAAGTCATCAAGGCCATCACATCGTCTAAGGTGTCGGCAATTTCTCTCTGGGTGTAGTGCAAAAACGCGACCAAGCCTTGGCGGGGTCATTTCTCCGGGAAACATATACGGGGAATGCCAGATGAAGGTGGGGAAAAACATAAATCGTGAGGATATATATACATTACAAATCATTATATATATATAGAGATTTATACATAGATTTATACATAGATTTGTATAGTTCTCGATGATTCTAACAGTGTATTATAGTCCAACAGAAATTCTATGACAACTCCAGAAATTGGGATCATGACCACTATGACCCCAGTAGTTCTTGGCTCTTCAGTAAGCATACTGGCAATTCTCGTTCATTCGAAAAGGGCTGAGACGTCGGCTGAAGGGAAGTGGTGTCCAATTTCCAAGCGGCCCTTCCTGAAAGCGACAAGGCCCGAGGCAAGTTTGAAATTCTCACCATCCCTCCCCATGTTTCACCAAGGAACCACCAGCAATCAAACGTGGGGATAAAGGGGCATCTAAATAGGAATTTCATTTACAAATGACTATTGCCAAGTTTGATTGCAGGAGGGTACGAGTACATCCAAGAATTTTTGTTGGACCGCCAAATTCATCATAGCAACATTAATTCATTGAGTTAATTCATTGAGAATCAACCACATAATCATTGGTTTCTGATTCACAATGTTCAACCATCAACTCTCTGTCAAATGGCATGTTCTTTAAAAAAATGAGCTTTAAGCCTACAATACCTACATATTTTCCATAGCGTACATGTTTTTTAAAGAAAGGACATCATTTCACCATCACCTGCTGAGTCTTTCCCAACCGCCAACGAAACTCCCGGCTTCTCAGCATCCCACGCCACCGCTGCTGGCCCTTCAAGGCCCGGCCACTGCGCCACGCGGCCGACGTCACCGGTCGACATCGAAGAGATGGCCGACGCGGCCAGGGTGGGCAAAGCAGCGGGAGATAACAAGGAGGGCACATACCTGGCATGCTGAAACCCAGTCGTGCTGCCCGGCTGGGTGGAGATCTAAAAAAACCATCATCTATGGTCATTAATGAATGGGTATAGTCAGTGGATTGGAATAATACACAATTTATATATTATACAATCATGTATAATATTTACATACTTCATGAAGGGTAGATGGGTGAGATTGCCAGAAATCATGGGGATATGTTGTTGATAATTGCTGGTTGGCTGATTCTCCTATATAGTTGGTTAGAGGAGCTAGTTTGACAGCGAATGTTTTGTTGACCAAGCAGGAAAATAAGTAAATAGGATAGTATGGAGTTTTCAGAGGTATTTTTCATGGCTCGGGTGGAAGTAAGAAACGCGAATCGAATTGGTGCCTTTTGACACCCTCGTGAAAAATATGTGAATCCTTCGGGAGGAAGCAATATGGTGCAAGTATAAGGAACGGCTGACAAGGATAGGATGGATAGAACCACCGATCATGATGAACATGCAACCAACATTAGTTCGGGCATGACCAGCAGAGGAATCTGGCCAAAAGGAACATGATGGAACTGATTGAATGCCAACTGCCAATAATCATCAACAATGTATGGTACAGGGACGAGAATGCCATGTTGCCTCGTGGAAGAAGAAAGGCTGACACATGCTGACGGCAATGCTATAGCTGCAACAGGAGCTATAAAGCAACCGAAAATCTGTGAAAGGTTTGTGATCCACCTCCAAAAAACACGAAACCACACTTCGATCACCTCATTCTGGTCGAAAAAATCTGGTTTTGGGAGTCACAAAAGAACTGAATATGTTTGAGGTTTCCTTAACAAACATCACGTTTTTTCACTGAAAAGTGAATGATAGTCCAACCACCCTCAGAGTGGGCAAACATCTGGCACCCCTGCTAATCCTATAGCACTATGGGGTACCAATTGCACCACACATTTGTCACTTTGAGTCTCAATTTCTCAATCTATCCTAACTATTCCTGACTATCAATTTCGGGGGTCAATAGTCGGTTCCCCAAGTGGAGCCATCCACCCATAGTTTGAGACAAACCCAGATCAGAAAAGCCACCTGGGAAGTGACAGCAGGTAGTCCCGGTAGTTCCGGTCCAAGCCATGTTTCCGCGCTCCGTTGCGCAACAGGCGCCAATAACGTTGCGACGGCGGCAGCAGGGGTGGAGCTTCGGCTTTGGCGTCCACGAAGGCGTAGGCAGTCTGCTTGGAGCTGCTTTGATACATTCCAACCTGCCCAGAAAAAGGCGTGAAAAAAAGGCAGTCAACTGGCGAACCAGGAAGATGCTGAAAAAATGGGGAGCTCAGATGAGTCTAAACCCTAAAAATTGTCAAAAACATGAGCCGATATGTACCGAAGAAAACTGGTCAAGACATGGAACCACCAAAACTATGGATTTCCTCACCAGAAAAAAGGGGCTCAAGGAATAGAAATTGGGATATTCGCCAGCGTGGGGATCTGCCAATTAATGGGTTCAATCACTAAGAAAATGGGCGGCCGACCAACAAAACCAGCCATCCAGTCGAAGGAAATTTAGAAGTCAAACTTCCGACAATATGGACAGATGAAGCAGCAGAGGTAGGAAGAGTTAGAGAAGAGAAGAGCAGAAGAGAGAAGAGCAGAGAAAGAGTCAGAGGAAAGAAGATGCAGGTGCCCCAAAAGGTAGAAAAATCGCAAAACACTGTGTTTTTCCAATGATTTGTGGCTCCGGAGGTGGAAAAAAGTAGGCTCCCTAAAGCGCCAGATGAGAGATCAAAAATTGCATGCAGCTGAGGTGCGAAGCACATTTGGAAGCCAAAATGCGCAAAACACTTCAGGTTTGGAAGACTTTTGGACGTTCAGATGTCCAAAACGTGCACGCCGCTTGGCGCGAAGCACGCTTTGAAGTCCAAACACTAAAAGCACCCCATGTTCGGAGCACTTTTGGCAGGTGAACTGCTGACAAAGTGCAGGTGGCTGAGGCGCGAAGCGCATTTCCGAGTCAAAATGGTACAAACACTGCGGTTTCGGTTCACTTTTGGACGTTGAGATGTCTAAAAAGTTCACAAAACAGATAGATAGATAGATAGATAGATTAGATTAGATTAGATTAGATTAGATTAGATTAGATTAGATTAGATAGATAGATAGATAGATAGATGGATGGATGGATAGATAGATAGGATAAGATTAGATCAGATTAGATAAGATTAGATAAGATTAGATAAGAGTAGATAAGATTAGATAAGATTAGATAAGATTAGATAAGATTAGATAAGATTAGATAAGATTAGATTAGATAGATAGAGAGATAGAGAGATAGAGAGATAGAGAGATAGAGAGATAGAGAGATAGAGAGATAGAGAGATAGAGAGATAGAGAGATAGAGAGATAGAGAGATAGAGAGATAGAGAGATAGATAGATAGATAGACAGATAGATAGATAGATAGATGGATAGAGGGATAGAGGGATAGAGAAATAGAGAGATAGAGAGAGAGAGCCAGAGAGATAGGGAGAGAGGGAGAGAGAGAGAGACAGAGAGACAGAGAGACAGAGAAGGAGACAAAGAGAGACAGAGAGAGACAGAGAGAGACAGAGAGAGACAGAGAGAGACAGAGAGAGACAGAGAGAGACAGAGAGAGACAGAGAGAAGGATACAGAGAGAAGGATACAGAGAGAGATATAGAGAAAGAGAGACAGAGAGTGATAGAGATAGAGAGAGAGAGATAGAGAGAGAGAGAGAGAGATAGAGATAGATAGAGATAGAGATAGAGATAGAGATAGAGATAGAGATAGAGATAGAGATAGAGATAGAGATAGAGATAGAGAGAGACTCAGAGCCTCAACCACCCGTTGATCCGTCAGTGGGTTTGCTCTGCCATACATGCATCACGACAACTCACTTCTCCTATAGGTTTCCTATCTTTGAAACTTCCGCCACCGCCTTGTGCGGTACTATTGGTACAGGAATGAGGATGTAAGCTTGAACAATGGGGATGTGACCGACAATAATTTGGAAACCAAGAAGGGTGATCATTGATAGTTGATTAGTCCAAGCAAAATGTAAGGTGTTCGACTTCGACTTCTTAGCAAGCACGAATTCACTTTTGTAAGTGGAAGGCTGATTCATATGGGTGTGTCTCAAAATTTGGAACCGCCAAACCTCATCAAATCTCATTGTTTATCATCAGTGTCCTATTAAAACTGCAATATTGGCACAAATTTGGGTTATCCCTGTTTGGATGACCATGTGTCCATGACTCCAACGCTACAGTGTAGCTACAGCCTCAATCAACCATTTCAAACCACAGTTTCTCACTAATTTTCCATGCTCCAACCCTTCAGATTTCATAGATTTTCCATGTCTGGGTTTGGGTCAAAATTGGGTCCACCAAAATTTGGATGGTTAAGTGCCTACGCCTAAGTACGATCAGTCCATCTGTGGTCCCCTGGGCTTTTTTTTTGTCTCATAATCATCGAGCGGAGCTCTCAATACTCGCAAATCTTTGAATCCTGTTAACATCCTTTAACCACGTGGGGTTGAGTTTCTACTATTATCATTCTTCACATGTTTTCATCTTTCCATTGTTTTTTCTATGTCTAGCAGCGCCTCTATGGGTAGTAGCCTGTATCCAAAGCCATCTCTGGGTCTCGCTGCCAGCTCCAAAATTTCCTGCAAGGCTTCCGATTTCAGCCCATTGGCTTCATCCGGTCCGAGGACACCTCGGGGGTGGTAAGGCGGTAACGGTGTTTTGATGGTGACCAGTTGACCACTGAAAAAAGTAAAATTGATGTGTAAAGAAATATCACACATCCAGGGGAGAGTTTGCCTCCATCTGGAAAAAAAATAAAATCTAATTATATATATATATTATACATATATACACAGTGCGGGAAACATGTTTGATGTCAATGCGAACGATGTCAACGCCAACGTGACAAGATCGATGCACAAGGCATGAGTGAGGCACTTACCAATTCCCCTTCTAAATATCATGCAATGAACAATGCCCAATGAACAAGGCCCCATTTACATCCGTTTCCATTGCCATGTTTGATTTAGGTTAGCTTTGCACTCGAACCCGCACCTTCAGACACTAGCAATCGCAGCCAGCTCTCCCTATCCAACTCCAAGCACACCCCATGGGTGCTCACATTGCTCCCCGGTCTCAAGGCAGCAAAGCTTGGTTCAATGTAGGGAATGCCCGGCAGGCTGAAGTGCAGCTCCCATCCCTCTGCCACTGCGGGTCGAATTTCAGTGGGTGCCAGCTGTCTTCGTCGCCGAGTGGACACATCCATGTTGGAGCCGAAGGCGAAATTCCAGGCGCGAAAAGGGCTGGGAAGGCTGGGTACCATGGCAGGAGCTGCCAACATCATCAGCACCGGGAAGATGATAAATTTGAAAAAGTAACCACCATGCCGTCGAAGTCGGGCTGCCCTCGCAAGCTCAACAGACATAGACATCGCGGCATGAACTCACAGAGAGCCCATGAAAAATGATGACTTTGTGGCAAACTTGTTGTGACTCCAAAGCTCTATGCCCTATGCCATGTATGCTGTGCTGAATGCTGAATGGGTGGTTGGTTTCTCGTGGCGTTTCTCCTCTGGTTTGACTGGCAAAGAAGGAGCTTTCACAAAAGCAAACGAATGGGTGCAAGAAGAACTCGCTTATAAACAAACGTGGAATGCTGGCACTATTCAACTAGGTAGTGCCTGGAGCCCAAAAAAATCGCATATTGCACTCAACTGGAAACACAACATCCCGTCCTATTACAAAACATTCTCAAAAACATGGAGTGCCAACTGTGCCAACTCTTTCGGGCCATTGACACCTTGAGTTTGCCATACCGTACCCAAACAGTGGGCTAGTAGGTTTAAGATCTATGAAATTTGCATCTTCTCCATGTTTGTTGGTGAATATCTTGACCTTTGGCGATTAAATAGTATTAAATAATACGTTAATCCTCCCCATATTTGGTGATCAACATCCTCACTATATTATTGAGTAACTTTTTGAAATATAGAAACTGAAATGAAACTGATCTCTTGTTTGACGCCCCGTTCCAAGATGTTCCAAGAACCGTTCGAAAACAAGCTCCAGGTCTTTTGACTTGGGGCGCGCTTTACGAGGTCGTTTCGCTTCAGCTTCAGCCTGGAGAGGACAAGATATTGCGTATTGGTCAAGCTTGCGGCTAAATCTTCACAAATGTTGCGTTGAACAAGTCATATTTAGCATCGACCGTTCAAGTTTTGGGGTACGAGATTTTGACCCGTGCCATGAACATGGAACGGCGAACGTTACAGCCCTTGAAAAAGTACAGAATGTTCAGCCGGATTTTGATTTGGCTCACAATTATAACCCAAATTTCAAACGGGTACCGTTTCACCTGTCATAACAAACGTAGGGAATGGCATGGAAACTGACCAGCAATAACGAGGCTGAGATGGAGCCACCTTGCCAGCACAAGTGATCCAGCTACAGTAGATCCAAGTTGAACAATCCGTTCCCACCGATATCAAGGGTAGATCAAATACCACCTCGATCCTCTGATTTAGTATTGGATCTACTCATCTTGTGAGCCCTTATTGGGCTATAGAATGTTAAGCGGCTGGCATTAGAATCATTGCATTGTTCTTAGATACTCTCAAATTCAATTCGATGAATGGTGATGAAACTCAATCTCGGGAGAACATGTCCATATACATCAAAATCACCCCATCGACGGGTATCCAAAAGAATCTCATTGAGCACTCTGAAAACCATCCAGAAAATCCCAAATAATGGTTTGTTAATGGCCATCCCGAGTTCGTGGATATGATCAACTAACTGGCTAACTAATTACAGTATATCTCCCCGTATTTTGATGGTTAAAGTTGCACCCCAAGAAATCATGGCTGAATCCTCATAAAATATCTAATCAACGGGGGTTTTTAAGACTGTCGCTTAAATATCGCATTATACGCCTATTATATCTCCATAACATGGTGTTCATCTGGGTATGTCCCCATGAAAAACATCTGAAACATAACAGTGTTCAAGGGGGGCCCTAATCCAAATAGTCTCCAAAACATGTTGTCCATCCGTTTTTTGCATTCCATGGTCAGGATACAAGCAAATGCCCATTAGAAAAGACTTGTTTTGAGCAGGAAGCAGCATTGGTTTGATCTTAAATCACCGCAATGGTCTACAACAGTGCCTTTTCAATGCTCAGAACAAGTCTTCCTGAGTTTTGACGGATCATGACGGATCACAATGTCCCCAATTGAAATGGTTGTAGTTGAAATGGTTGTAGTTGATGGGTAATATTTGAACAAGCTCCGAATGAATGTCGCACATCCCCACTTGTTCAACAGCTCCGACTCTTTTGCTGACGATCGCCTTCAGCGCTCTGCTCACTGCAGCGGCAGCTTCTTCGAGCGTCACTTCTGCAGAGTCCTGGCTGATGGTTTAAGGCATGGGAAAATCTACAGGAAATCAATGGATTTAAGAACCAAGAAATTCGCTGATGGTGCCCTTTTCGCTGAAATTCCCTACTTGGGCGGGTCTGACTGCTTCCCGAGTCTTGGTACCATAACTCCCTAGTTTCTATCATCAACCAAGGGCTTGGATGAAAAGTTGGGGTTGCCCTTGACTTGGAAGCCCCCCATTCGGTTTAAGTGAACATCTACCGGAAACCAGAGAATTTCCTGCAGATTTGCCCTCCCAAAAGTGCGGAAAAGACTCAAGGCCTCGACACTCTTCCTCTTGGGAGCCTTAAGTTGCCGCCGTGCCTTGCAGTTTTTGAAGCCACAAATGGTGGATGATGGTGGATGTTTGTCGGCTGAGAAAAGACAACCTATCCCAGTTACAATGGCCAACCCAAGATAGCCTAAAAAGAAATAGCTGGTTAGATCTGGGTGGTAGTCTATTCATTCGACTTTCCCAGTATTCTTATGTCGCGTTCAAAAAATGATCCATTAAGCATGTCAACCCCGGATGCATAACACTGACTATTAATTGGGCGGTTACGCGCAAAATAGTTTTCTAGATGATTTACAAAAAAGAAAAAATGATTGTCCACTTCGCAAACTGTAAACACTTACCAGAGGGTAAAAAACCATGTTCCCACTAGTCATGCATAATCTAAGTACCGTTCATCAGTACCCTGGGTGAACATCCAAACTTGGACAAAGGGCGGCCTCCGTTTTGGCCCGTGCAGGGATGCCAGCTTCCCAGGCTGTATCGGCAATCCGAGCGGCTTCCTCGGCCTCAACAATAGTGGATGATGAATGGATGATGCATGGATATATGGATCATTAAGCGACTATTATTAATGGATTATCGATGTAAAATAAATGGATTACAATGGATTAATAGATTATGAACTAAAATTTACAATCATGATCTATCACTATAAATGATCACCAATGCCAATAGATAAATCATCATAAATATGTTATTTCTATGGCCCACTTTCCATACCTATGTAAAATTACCGGAGTGTATCACCAACAATATTCATATGATAGGATATATAATGATATATAAAATTATATAAATACAATGCCTATCAAAGAATATGTATTAATATTATATAATAAGTTTATGCGGACACATACCGAGTGTGTCTGAAAATGGGCCGGTGTACCCACATCATGGTTGGATGGTTGGCTCCGACGGGCTGAAACGCGGATTTTCATGTGTTTCCCGCAACGGTGATGTTAACATTATAATCTTGCGGTGTGCATGTCCATGTGTGGGGTGGGGTGGGGTGGGTCGGCTAGTCAAGTAACTTTCTTTTGCCTGCATTTTTTTCTTTCTTCTACGCTCTTAACTTTTTCAAGCAACTTCCGACATGCTCTTGATGCTACTCTCTGAACTTTCTCAAGCAACTTCCAACGCGCTCTTGCTGCTAAGATCTTACCTTTTCAAGCAACTTCCAACACACTCTTGATTCTACGCTCTCAACTTTCTCAAACATTTTCCAACACTAGTGCTGCTACGCTCTTAACTTGTTCAAGCAATTTCCAGCTGATACGAAAGATATCGAAAGATTTTTGTCACAGGCGCGTGTTTACACATCGTCCAACCGTCGTTGTTTCAATGGTGAAAATGATGATAAACCATCAAATTTGGAGTCTTCACCATAAATTGTCAGACAAACCCAGAAAATCCGTACCATTCGCAACATTCGTAACATTCGTAACATGGAAATTCGGTCAAGGTTTTGGGTACCACCCAAAGGTCACAGTAAAAGTACTGAAAATCACCAGAGTCCCGCTTGAATCTGATTGGCCACAGGAACGTCTAAGGTATCCTTAGAATGGCTGTGGGTTAGATTTCGTCAGATGCCTAATGTCCAGTTTTCGGTCATTTTGACGGCTCCCCTGTGCTCCGATTGTGTGGGGGTTTGATGATATTACATATACAACATAATTAAGTATGTAAGTAAGTAAGTATGTATGTATGTATGGATGGATGGATGGATGTATGGATGGATGGATGGATGTATGTATGGATGCATGTATGTGTATATATATATATACATATGTTTTTCGGATGAAACTATAAATAACCAGACTTAGAATCCAATTATTAGGATATGATATGATGGGATAACCCACTTACTAATCCGGGTTATTCAAGAGGATCCAACCTGGAAAAAAAAAGTGCACCACTCTGGTCATGGTCATTGTTCAGGCTCTCACACTGCAGGCCCGATGTCCAGCAGCCTGACGGTACCCAAAAAAAAGAAAAAAGAAAAGACAGAGAACCAGTGGGTTGACGTATATTTCAATATGTTAAGCACTGTTAAGCAACACAAACATATGGACGCTGGTTAGCATGTAGAAACCATGCCACGTTATGAAGCCAGCACCTCTGGTGCCGTTTGCATGATTGCTATCCACACATCTCCTGAGTGTCCAACTCAGTCTGTGACAGCTTGTGGTATCTTGTGGTGTCAAAAATAATGAAATATGGGACCACATTTTTGGATACACCATGGTAATTAGATGTAATTAGTGTATATATATATATATATACAGCATACAATCGTCCAAGAAATTCAACAAATGCTACAAACTTCACCATTGTTTTGGCTGCAGTGGGCTTCACAATACAAAACACTGAGTATGCCGCTCAGCGCAGGCCAACCTTCCGCTTTCGCCTCAGCCAATCGAACTCCATCTAAGTTGTTCAGTTGGACAAGAAATCCATGTGCGGTTTGAATTCCTTTCAGATTTGAAGTATTTTGAAGTGCTCAAGCTGCTCAAGTTAAAGTCCTGCCTTGCTTTGACAAGGACCACATCCTCTTTCTCAATGCTCCGGTTTCACTTGCTTGATCAGCCACAAAGCCAAACGGGTTTAAAACAAACGAAAGTGTCCGCGCATTCCACCAAACAGCTTTGCCTCACTATTCCACCCTTCAAGTGAGTTTTGCAACGAATGATGTTTTTGGCAAGCATATACTTTGTGCTCGTTTACTACGATCTTAAACCCCCACGTAAACATGTATAAAACCATATAACACATACACACACACATGGATACCATGCCACAGTTAGCATTGTGTTCCCCCGTCTTTTTCATCTAACCGCCCACATTATTATACAAACAAATTCTATGGGGTTAATACCAAACACAGGGGAGCAACACCTTATAGAAAACAATAACATAAATCATAACAACAAAACAACAAAACAAAAAAACTCAAACAACCTAAACAATACAATAGATTATAAAACAAGATGAAGCCCACGAACCCGAATGCTCACACGTATGTTAATGGTACAGATGTCAAAACACATCGTTATGCAGTGACGCACAATACCTTTCTGCAATAGTTTATTTGAACAGTCTTGTACATGTTTCCCTTGTTACCAGTCTGCAGTGTGGAGTGGAAAGTGTAGAGTGTGGAGTGTGGAGTGTGAAGTAAGGAGTGTGGAGTGTAAAGTGTGGAGTGGGGAGTGTAGTGTGTGTAAAGTGTAGAATGCGGAGTGTAAAGTGTAGAGTGTGGAGTATGGAGTGTAAAGTGCAGAGTGTGGAGTGTAGAGTGTGGAGTGAGGAGTGTAAAGTGCAAAGTGTGGAGTGTGGAGTGTAAAGTGAGGAGTGTAATGTTGTGAGTGAGGGGTGTGGAGTATAAAGTGTGGAGTGAGGAGTGTGGAGTTTGTAAATTGTAGAGTGTGAAGTGTAGGGTGTAAAGTGTAGAGTGTAAAGTGTAGAGTCTGGAGTGTAGAGTGTAGCGTGTGGAGTGTGGAGTGGAAAGTGTAAAGTGTGTTGTGTAGAGTGTGGAGTGTGGAGTGTGGAGTGTAAAGTGTGGAGTGTGGAGTGTGGAGTGTAAAGTGTAGAGTGTGGAGTGTGGAGTGTGAAGAGTGTGGAGTGTAAAGTGTGGAGTGTAAAGTGTGGAGTGAGGAGTGTAAAGTGGAAAGCGTGGAGTGTAAAGTGTAAAGTGTGGAGTGTAGAGTGTATAGTGTAGAGTGTAAAGTTTAGAGTGTGGAGTGTGGAGTGTAAAGTGTGGAGTGTAAAGTGTTGAGTGTGGAGTGTAAAGTGTGGAGTGAGGAGTGTAAAGTGTGGAGTGTGGAGTGTAAAGTGTGGAGTGTTGAGTGGAAAGTGTGGAGTGTGAAGTGTGGAGTGTAAAGTGTGGAGTGAGGAGTGTAAAGTGTGGAGTGCGGAGTGAGGAGTGTAATGTTGTGAGTGTGGAGTGTAAAGTGTGGAGTGTGGAGTGAGGAGTGTAAAGTGTGGAGTGTGGAGTGTAAAGTGTGGAGTGTAAAGTGTGGAGTGTGGAGCGTAAAGTGTGGAGTGTGGAGTCTGGAGTGGAAAGTGTAGAGTGTGGTGTGTAGAGTGTGGAGTGTGGAGTGTAAAGTGAGGAGTGTAAAGTGTGGAGTGTGGAGTGAGGAGTGTAAAGTATAAAGTGTGGAGTGTGGAGTGTACAGTAAAGTGTGGAGTGTGGAGTGCGGAGTGTGGAGTGGAAAGTGTAGAGTGTGGAGTGTGGAGTGTAAAGTGGGAAGTGTGGAGTGTAGAGTGTGGAATGTGGAGTGTAAAGTGTGGAGTGTGGAGTGAGGAGTGTAAAGTGTGGAGTGCGAAATGTGGAGTGGAAAGTGTAGAGTGTGGTGTGTAGAGTGGAGTGTGGAGTGTAAAATGTAGTGTGGAGTGTAGAGTGTAAAGTGTAGAGTGTGGAGTGTAGAGTGTAAAGTGTAGAGTGTAAAGTGTGGAGTGTGGAGTGTAAAGTGTGGAGTGACGATTGTAAAGTGTGGAGTGAGGAGTGTAAAGTGTGGAGTGTGGAGTGTAAAGTGTGGAGTGTGGAGTGGAAAGTGTGGAGTGCGAAGTGTGGAGTGTAAAGTAAGGGGTGTGCAGTGTAAAGTGTGGAGTGTGGAGTGTAAAGTGTAGTGTGGGGAGTGTGGAGTGTAAAGTGTAGAGTGAGGAGTGAGGAGTGGAAAGTGTAGAGTGCATTGTAAAGTGTGGAGTGTGGAGTGTAAAGTCTCAGGTGAGGAGTGAGGAGTGTAAAGTGCAAAGTGTAAAGCGTGGAGTGTAAAGTGTAGAGTGTGGAGTCTAAAGTGTAAATTGTGGAGTGTGGAGTGTAAAGTGTAGAGTGTGGAGTGCGGAGCTTCCCCCATAGACACGGCGACGCCACAGGAAAACCAGAGACTCGAGACGAGACACGTGGGTGCAAAAAAACGAGCATTTCGTGCGAGACTTCCTCCAATTTTGATATTTTCGACGCGTTATCAAACAGGTTGGAATGTGACAAAGTGCCACGCCTGCCACGCAAAACGACATGACAACCTGCTTGGACACATTCGAATAGGAGATGTTTTCCAGCTTCCCCCACAGACACGGCGACGCCACAGGAAAACCAGCGACTCGAGATAAGACACGTGGATGCAGAAAAACCAGCATTTCGTACGAGACCTCCTCCAATTTTGACATTTTCGACACATTATCAAACAGGTTGGAATGTCACAAGGTGCCACGCCTGCCACGCAAAACGACATGACAACCTGCTTGGAAACCTTCGAAAAGGAGACATTTTGCGGCTTCCCCCATAGACATGGCGAAACCACCAGGAAACCGGAGACTGGAGACGAGACACGTGGGAGCACCAAAACAAGCTTTTCGTGCGAGACATCCGCCAATTTCCACAGTTGGAAACATGCGAAAAGGACATGTTTTGCAGCTTCCCCCATAGACACGGCGAAGCCACCATAAAACCAATGACGCGAGACGAGACAGGTGGGAGCACCAAAACGAGCTTTGTAGCTTCAAAATCGACGTTTTCCTACGAGTTTTCCTTAGAACCTGAAAATTTGCAACCTCAAAATCGATGTTTCGTCCGAGGCTTCCGTCAATTTTCAACACATCGCACAAAATGCCACGCCTGTCACGAAATTTGCACCTTGTCGCCACTTGACGCAGCCCTGCCATTGCGATTTACAAAAAACACGCAACACGATACGTCTAAAGTGCTGCGCCTGCCACGAAAAATGACGATGGACACGTCCAAAGTGCTGGCGCCTGCCACGAAAACTGCAACACATCTTCTGAAAACGTCGCAAAAGTATTGCGCCTGCCACGCAAAACGACTTTTCGACACGTTGCAGAACACGTCTGAATGTCACGAAGTGCCACGCCTGCCACGCGAAACGAAGCAACGACACATTGGAAACCTCCAAAAATGACCACCTCTGCAGAACTTCCCATAGGCACGGCCATACGGAGTTCGTACGAACGGTTGCGAACGGTTGCGGACGGTTGCGGACGGTTGCGGACGGTTGCGGACGGTTGCGACC
Organism: Cladocopium goreaui; assembly: GCA_947184155.2. Taxonomy (NCBI): domain Eukaryota; class Dinophyceae; order Suessiales; family Symbiodiniaceae; genus Cladocopium; species Cladocopium goreaui. Next base: position 148,276 of record CAMXCT020001318.1, read on the forward strand.
ACAAACGCGACGTCGAGCGAACACACCCTCAACCCCCAGACCCCCAGAGTGAAACGGGAACCCTTGCTACGCATTCGGGAAAAGACTATACCATAAATCATAACAAAAAACAATTTCACTTTTATAATTTTGAAATTGTAAAATGAAATTTATGTTTGCTGTTTCTTCAAGTTCTCCAGATGCTTTGTTGTTCGTGCGTGTCTCTTGTAATTCTTACATTGAATTTCATAATCATCACATACAGGGCAGGTCATCCATTTTATTTTAGCATTCACTTGTTCAATGTTTTCTGCTCTATGACATATATGATTTCTTCTTCTTTCATTTCTAGCATATTCCTTTGCCTCCTCTATATGATTGTAGTAATAGTCTCTCCTCCTTTCATTATATTTTTCTTTGTTCTTTTGATGATTAGCCCTCATATATTCCCTACATTTATCACAAGTTTTGTATTTACCCTCTTCCATTTCCTTAAAACATTTAGCACACTTGACTTTAGTATCCTCCATTACCTACTATAGATAGGTAATAACTCTTTAAGTGTCTTTCCTATCCCTTTCCCTAGATTATAACATAATCAACAACAAAATCAACAAACAACAAAAGAAACAAACAAAACAACATAGACAATACAATAGAGTATAAAATAGTCTATACCATAAATCATAACAACAATAACAAAATCAAAACAACCTACTACAAACAAAATACAAACAAAAACATAACAACAAAACAACAATAACAAAATCCTAACAACCTACTATTAATAAAACCAAAAACATAAACCATAACAAGCTCATCATATCAACCCATCTCATCCGTCTCATCCGTAAAAATTATACAATATAATCATCATAATTGTATTGAATAATTTTCATCACAGCATATACAAATATACATCATCTTACCTTATCTATTTCATAGGTGTTATTTCTAGAAAACTTATTTGCTTGAAACAGTCCTAGAAAATAATTGCAACATAAATTTAATACAATGATTTTATCAAAATTATAGGGATAATCAACATAATGTTCATAATCATTTATTATGAAGATTATGGGATTAATTACCACAGTCTCCCCCTATAGGGGAAGCCTCAGCCCCCAGCCAATATACTATCCCACCCCCCAGCATACATACCAGCATACAGCACACATACAAACTAGCATATCACAACAGCATCACATCTTTCTCAATCTCAAATCTCTTTAATTACCGCCATTGCCATGCCCAAACCGCCCTTCATGAACTTGTTGATGACCATGTCTTCTTAACCTCAGCGCGATGTAAGTGGCACAGCAATCCAAACGTGAAAAAGATTTGTGTGGTGTGCGTCAAGACTTGTTGGCGCCAGTCTTCTCAAGTTTTGGAAGGGTTTGTCTTTGTATCAGGCATGAATGCACTGAATGTCAAGCTTGTGAAGGCTCACTGGCATGAACATGCAGACCTTTTCAATCACAAAGGATCTGCTCAGAGCACTGTTTTGCAAGTCGCCCTGTTGGCGAAGCAAGCGTTCTCACGCACTTTCTTCATCGCCAAAATTGGCTTTCGACTGGCGTGAAGAATGATCCACAACACCAAGGGGCCAAGGAGCAAGTACATCCAGTTGTTCCCAAAAAATGAAACCCTGCAGTCAACCGCAACACCAAGGTGCTTTTCTACAATGACATGCAACAGTACTTCGCAGATAGGCTGCCTTGGTCTGATTTGATTTGCCCGTGAGCTTCCCCAGCTCATTCATGGCTTGCGAGGCATCCACAGTGCCTGTGCTGTTGGTGTCTGCAGCCCCAGCGCTCAATGCGAGGATGATGAGGCAAGCGACAGCGACAAAACGGATTTGCGCCATCAGCATGCCGACACCCCTAAGCTAAAAAGCGTGCCCGAGTGGTTTGAGCAAAAGAGGCTGAAAAATTACACAAAATTCCAAGCTCAAACTGCAAGAGCTAATTTCTGTAGCTTTCCACTTGAGAATGTCAAAGATGCTCAAATTGAAACAAATTCCAAGGTCAAGCTCTCCAAGAACATGTGGCTTCAAACCTCCGACTGACATATTCCCAACAGCTGAGCGTCCCGACAACAGGATGAAGAAGAGATTGATGACAAAGCCAAGGCGAGGAAGGGCAAAGGAACATGGAGCAATCCCAGCCAATGACCCAAACGTGCCAAACACAAATTCGTGGGGAAAACAAATGAAGGGCAAAACACAAAACCCCGAAACCAAAAGAGCACATAAAATCAACCATCTGATGGGAAAAAATGCTTACAAGGCTTTCTAAAAACACTAAATCTTGAAAAGTTCGTGCCTCATCAACAATCTTGGGTAATCAGTTAATTTGTAGTATTTTTGGTTCAACTTTTCTGCAATCTCTTGCACAACATAACAACCTTTCAGCCAGTGGGAAGTTCTTTCTTTCTCTGTAATTGCTTTCTTTCTCATTATCTTTACTTTGTCTCCCACCTCTAATGTTGGATACATCCTTTCCTTCTTTGCTTTTACTGAAACATTAAGTTTTGCTCTAAACTCATTCCTTTCTTTCCTTGCTTCATTTGGAGTTAGTCCAGTAGCACTATGGACATCTTTGTTGTTGTATGTTAGTAAAATCTCGGTTATGTAATCTATCCATTGAATGTTAGTTTTTCCTTTCTTCCCATCATTCTCAACCCTTTTAAAGAGTTTATCTTTAAATGTCCTAATAAATCTTTCAGCGAAGGCTGGATGACCTCTAGTTTTATAAAGTTCAATCCCTTTATCTTCAACTAGTTGCTTGAAGTCAGCACCACGTATACTACCTTCATCATCAGTGTATATGATTTTTGGTTTTGCCTTCATCTTCTCCAGCCCTTCCATTGTTCCAGCGATGACATCGGCTGGGCTGTTGCTTTTAATAGGGACTACTACAGCATATTTACTTAATACATCAATCATTACCAACCCAGCTCTAAACTTTTGTGTTGCTTCTATATCATTTTTTGAAATGAAAAACAAAGCAAGTTGAAAAGTGTGGTTATTGTGGGGGGCTACAAAACTGTTCTGACCCCTTTGCTTTCTCTTAACCTCAACATTCTTTCTAAGAAAATCTTCGTTTTTGGCAAGCATATACTTTGTGCTCGTTTACTACGATCTTAAACCCCCACGTAAACATGTATAAAACCATGTAACACACACACACACATGGATACCATGCCACAGTTAGCATTGTGTTCCCCCGTCTTTCTCATCTAACCGCCCACATTATTATACAAACAAATTCTATGGGGTTAATACCAAACACAGGGGAGCAACACCTTATAGAAAACAATAACATAAATCATAACAACAAAACAACAAAACAAAAAAAAACTCAAACAACCTAAACAATACAATAGATTATAAAACAAGATGAAGCCCACGAACCCGAATGCTCACACGTATGTTAATGGTACAGATGTCAAAACACATCGTTATGCAGTGACGCACAATACCTTTCTGCAATAGTTTATTTGAACAGTCTTGTACATGTTTCCCTTGTTACCAGTCTGCAGTGTGGAGTGGAAAGTGTAGAGTGTGGAGTGTGAAGTAAGGAGTGTGAAGTAAGGAGTGTGAAGTAAGGAGTGTGGAGTGTAAAGTGTGGAGTGGGGAGTGTAGAGTGTGTAAAGTGTAGAATGTGGAGTGTAAAGTGTAGAGTGTGGAGTATGGAGTGTAAAGTGTAGAGTGTGGAGTGTAGACGAGTGTGGAGTGTGGAGTGTAGAGTGTGGAGTGAGGAGTGTAAAGTGCAAAGTGTGGAGTGTGGAGTGTGGAGTGTAAAGTGAGGAGTGTAAAGTGTGGAGTGAGGAGTGTGGAGTGTAAAGTGAGGAGTGTAAAGTGTGGAGTGAGGAGTGTGGAGTTTGTAATTGTAGAGTGCGAAGTGTAGAGTGTAAAGTGTAGAGTGTAAAGTGTAGAGTGTGGAGTGTAGAGTGTAGCGTGTGGAGTGGAAAGTTAGTAAAGTGTGTTGTGTAGAGTGTGGAGTGTGGAGTGTAAGTGTGGAGTGTGGAGTGTAAAGTGTAGAGTGTGGAGTGTGGAGTGTAAAGTGTGGAGTGTAAAGTGTGGAGTGAGGAGTGTAAAGTGGAAAGCGTGGAGTTAGTAGGTAAAGTGTATAAAGTGTGTGTGTAGAGTGTAGGTAGAGTTTAAAGTGTAGAGACCGCCCCGATAGGGTAGGGGTCCCCTACTTCTTCAAGGGGGGGGGTGGCTTCTTCAAGGGAAAGCTTCTTTGAAGGGAGGTCTTCAGTGCGGGGCAGGCCCCCCCCCAAGAAGAAGAAGAAGGGGGGGGGCTTCTTGAAAGGGGGGGGGGGCTTCTTCTTGAGGGGGGGGGCTTCTTCAAGGGAGTCAGTGCGGGGCCGCCCCCTCCCCAAGAAGAAGAAGAAGAAGGGGGGGTGGGGGGAAGGGGGGGTGGCTTCTCTTGAAGGGGGGGGGGGGGCTTTCTTGAGGGGGGGGGGACCTTCTTGAAGAGGGGGGGGGCTTCTTCTCGAAGGGGGCGGCTTCTGCTTGAAGGGGGGGGTCTCCTTATGAGGGGTTTGGAAGCAGGGAAGGTGGGTTGATGAAGGGACGGGGGGGAGCCTCGGAAGAAGAATGGGGAAAGGGAAGGTGTGAGGGAAGAAGGCTGCCGTGGCGTCGGCGGAGGAGGCGAAGACAGAGACAGGTTGAAGGATGCGGCGAAGAAGGACGGTGGAGGGGGAATACGAGGAGGAGACGGGGAGGGCGAGACACGGACAGGGGCGGACGAGAGGGGCGCCAGCAGGACACGAGAAGGAAAAGAGACAAAGCAGGAGGCCAACAAGGAGAGGAAGAGGAAGCGCGGACATAGCGTTCAAGACAAATAAGGATCATTGACCAACCAACCGGAACTAGCACAACATGGTGGGTTTCTTCTTCTAAGAAAACAAGGTGCTTTTTTTTGTTTTCTTCTCCCCTTTCGCTGTTTGGCACAGTTCCCCCCAGAGCTTCTCCAGATAAACACTACGCAAAGAAGCCGAGAAGAATTTGAAGGGGCCTAACCTGGTTTATCTCCAACATCCTCGAGAATTGAAATGAAGACTTTGGGGGACCCTGGGCTTGGAGCTTTCCGATTCTGAAACAACTCTCTAGCTGAACCGCAAGTGGAGAAGATATCCAATCACACGGGACTGCGGCAAGCACCCACACACCTAACAACATGGACCGTTGGCCCGTTTTTCCTGGCAAAGGTCTCAGTACTGACCACTCGTCGCTGCAGCACTCATGGCTGTAAAGACAAGCATGCCGGAAACATTGGCCTGGGGAGCACATGCAACTGTCCAGGCAAGGCAGTACTGGAGCAACTCTTGGGGACCCAGTCGCGTGGAATACGGACCCATATAGGGGAAAAAGTTAGACATGGGAGTCAATGAAAAAGGTGAAATCCAGTGTCACGGCAAAGTTGACATGCAGGAAACTACGGACATGGCTGTTCACACACGTGGTTCGTGATGCACGAAGACTGGCAGGCGACAGGCTGCCAAGGCCAATGTCAAACAAGTAGAGAAGGTTATCCGGTACACCTTTTTGGGTACGGACCACTGAGCATGCTTCCTTCTCGCCTTGGCCCTCATGGCCCGCAAAAGAAGCACAGTCGAAACAGCGGCCAAAGGATCCAGGCATGAAACAGTTACATATAAATACATATTTTTTTAAAGCATGGTGCTGTATCACGTTCTGAGGGGGTCTCTTTAGGGGCTTCATGCTAGCAACTATCCCCTTAACTTTTCCCCTAAAACATGCTATCTTTGGAGTAAATATCCACTTAAGTATCCCCGTAAAAATGCAAACTATCCACTTAACTTTCCCCCGTAAAGATGCTAATTTTGGAGTAAGTATCCACTGAAGTATCGCCTTCACAATGCAAACTATCCACTTAACTTTCCCCCTAAAAATGCTATTTTTGGAGTAACTATCCACTTAAGTATTCCCTTAAAAATGCCAACTATCCACCCTAAAAATGCTATTTTTTGGAGTCACTATCCACTTAACTATCCCTCCATCTGGCAAGAACATGTCTCCAGAATGCCAAAAAAAATCACCTCCGGACTTGCCGAAAATCGACCCCCAAAAAGCCGAAAACCATCCCCGTATTAAGTCGATAGTTAAGTGGATAGTTAAGTGGATAGCACCCTATTTAGCTTGCAGAAACCGAAAATATCCACTGAAACTATCCCTTCAACTATCCACTTAACTATCCCCTTAACTAGCCCCGTAACTGGACCCTTTGGGGGTCAATTTTGGACCAGTTTTGAGGTCAATTGCTGGAGCAATTTTGAGGATAGGTAGGGGGATAGTACGGTATAATAAGTGGATAGTCAAGGGGATAGTCAAGGGGATATTTAGTTGAATAAGGGGATAGTTAAGTGGATAGTTAAGGGGATATTGTGTATAATTGAGGGGACAGTTAAGTGGATAGTTGAGTGGATATTAGCCATGAGATTAGGTATAATAATGGTTTAGGTAAGGGGATAGTCAAGTGGATAGTTAAGGGTATATTAGGTATAATACTGGGATAGTTAAGGGGATAGTTAGGGATAATAAGGCCTAAAGAAAACGTGGTAGAGCGACATGCTAATATATAGTCCTAGAGTGCCGGACGTGAACAGCAACGCATTCTGCAGAAGGCAATTTTGGAATGTGGAAATGTGGACTAGACTGTGCAAATACGGTAAGCTGAGTTTACCTCTGGATCCCCTTGGCATCACGTCCAATTGGCATCTCGGATCGCATGCACGCAAGCGGCAGCTGCGGCACTGGTGGAAAACCGAACATTGAGGCAGTTCGGGCCATCGTAGAAGGAAGCGAGGTCACCTTGGATGGGAAAGAACCACAGCGGTGGCTGTACGGTGGGTGCAGGTTGCACCGACTGGGTCGGATTGTCTAGGCCCCGACTGATACCAAAAGAAGACATCGTAAGCATGACAAAGTGCATTGGGACTGGATTCTAGAGGGAGGCAGTCGGGTCTTCATGGATATCCAACGCCACAATCACCAAATGCAGATGTGTCTGTCATGGTGCAAACTACGACTCAAGGGGTGGGAGGCGCGAGAAGAATCGAAGCCAAGGCACCAAAGCACCGAAGGCGCTGCATCACCGCAGTGTCGGCACTGGAGGCACCCCCGATGGTCACACGGGTTCGCCTCTCTCGCCTCCCTTGCCTCTCTCTCCTCTCTCGCCGTTCTCGCCTTTCCGATCGCTCACGCCCCCGATCCGCCTTCACAGCGGTGACACACAGGAACCACGTCGCCGAGCAGCAAGATAGCTCAGTGGGCGTACAACTACAACAACTGGGGTTTACGGTAGTTATAGTAATACCTACGGTTAGAAGGGTTTTGAAACCAACTTATAACTAGGGTGCTCCACATGCTAAGCAATGTCGCCGAGGTGCATGGGTCAACTGCAATAGGGAACCCATGGGTTGGAAACACGCAGTGTGGCAAATCACTCACTGCAGACGTGGCACACGTCGGGTACTGGTCAAAGTCGGGACGGAAGATGGAGCCTGGCGCTCACAAGAAAGAAGCTATGCAGCAAGTTTTCATGGCCATAGTTCGAAAGGCACACTTAAGAAGGAATGCAGGGATTTTGGTCTCATGCTTCTTTCGTCTTTAGGGAACCAGACATACGCATCATGAACGCCTGATTGACACGTATTGACACACACTTGCAAGACCGTATGTCGTCGAAGATTCTTCAGTAAACTCTTCAGAGTTGTGGGACCAAATGCCCGGAAGAGCGTATGTCGCCAAAATTGACTTGCCATGTCCTAGCTTCGCCGGTTGACATGGAAAAAGCAGGTACCAGTACCCAGATTGGCGTCCCAATCTGTCTTACCAGATCAAATGGTTCCCTTCGTTGGTCGCGGTCCCAAGTGATCTGCCGGTACCCTCTGCTCGATGAAGTCGCACGAACACGAATAGACCCGAAGAAACCGGGCTTGACTCACACACACCCACACACTAGACAAGAATGGATCATTATATGATCCGGCAGGAACTGAATCCTGAAACATGCAAATTAGATGAAGAAGGTTCTGATGCAACCGAACAGGAAAAAATAAATCATTGTGTTTGGGGTACTTGGCTTAGCCCCTTCCCATCACGGAAAAACTCGGCAGGTACGTCGATCCAGCGTCCCGGATCGATATCACAGATGACACACTGGCGTCTTCGTTGGTGCCAGTCCAGTGTGCATCCCTGGCACCCCCTGCATTAGGTTTAAAAAGGGAGAAGACAGAAGGAAGAAAAAGAGAGAAGTTTGACATCTATTTAGATGTTACACACACACACCCGGCCGGAGCCGGGTCAACCCTGAAAGGCAAGAGGAAGAAAAAAGCGGACACACGACGGGCAGACGGCCAAAAACAGCGAAGGGGGGGGAGGGGAACAGACGGACCTCCGGAACCAACCGACACGGCGAAACGGACCTGACAAAAACAGCGCACACACCTAGACCCCACGACACAGTACGGAGAGGCACGCGGGGAAAATTAGGGACCAAATGGGGGACTAGTTGGTGACAGAAAAGAGAACCAAAACAATTAGTTAAACAGCAGGATTCAGTTCCTAAACCTAGGAGTCGTGCGATTGTGCCACAACAGGCCCGTGTTCAAGTCGTGCCCCAATGGCATAGAAACGGCTTTCAAGTTCCAATGAATTAGATGCACAAAATGATTGACCTCACCAGACAACCATCAAGAGAAAGGAAACCACACCTGCAAGTCGTGTACCTGCCTGGTTGTTCATTCATGTCCGGGTATGGTGCTGCTGCGAAAATGCTGCAAAAACGGAGGTTTCTGAAGTTCGGCACAGCTTCACATGAAAGAACGAAACACTGGGATCCCTGGGACCACACGAACCGCGGGACATCATCAAAGGCGCCAAACGGTAAGGCCAGCTGTTACACTTTACTTAGACGAATCACTAGATTAAAATGTGTGAATTCGGAGTTCAGGTCAGTCATCATTGACCCTAAACAGGGTTGCCTCAAATGGCCCTATGGCAACATGTCGGAGCCACCATAGGAATCACACTAGACAAGAATGGATCATTATATGATCCGGCAGGAACTGAATCCTGAAACATGCAAATTAGATGAAGAAGGTTCTGATGCAACCGAACAGAAAAAAATAAATCATTGTGTTTGGGGTACTTGGCTTAGCCCCTTCCCATCACGGAAAAACTCGGCAGGTACGTCGATCCAGCGTCCCGGATCGATATCACAGATGACACACTGGCGTCTTCGTTGGTGCCAGTCCAGTGTGCATCCCTGGCACCCCCTGCATTAGGTTTAAAAAGGGAGAAGACAGAAGGAAGAAAAAGAGAGAAGTTTGACATCTATTTAGATGTTACACACACACACCCGGCCGGAGCCGGGTCAACCCTGAAAGGCAAGAGGAAGAAAAAAGCGGACACACGACGGGCAGACGGCCAAAAACAGCGAAGGGGGGGGAGGGGAACAGACGGACCTCCGGAACCAACCGACACGGCGAAACGGACCTGACAAAAACAGCGCACACACCTAGACCCCACGACACAGTACGGAGAGGCACGCGGGGAAAATTAGGGACCAAATGGGGGACTAGTTGGTGACAGAAAAGAGAACCAAAACAATTAGTTAAACAGCAGGATTCAGTTCCTAAACCTAGGAGTCGTGCGATTGTGCCACAACAGGCCCGTGTTCAAGTCGTGCCCCAATGGCATAGAAACGGCTTTCAAGTTCCAATGAATTAGATGCACAAAATGATTGACCTCACCAGACAACCATCAAGAGAAAGGAAACCACACCTGCAAGTCGTGTACCTGCCTGGTTGTTCATTCATGTCCGGGTATGGTGCTGCTGCGAAAATGCTGCAAAAACGGAGGTTTCTGAAGTTCGGCACAGCTTCACATGAAAGAACGAAACACTGGGATCCCTGGGACCACACGAACCGCGGGACATCATCAAAGGCGCCAAACGGTAAGGCCAGCTGTTACACTTTACTTAGACGAATCACTAGATTAAAATGTGTGAATTCGGAGTTCAGGTCAGTCATCATTGACCCTAAACAGGGTTGCCTCAAATGGCCCTATGGCACCATGTCGGAGTCACCACAGGAATCACACTAGACAAGAATGGATCATTATATGATCCGGCAGGAACTGAATCCTGAAACATGCAAATTAGATGAAGAAGGTTCTGATGCAACCGAACAGAAAAAAATAAATCATTGTGTTTGGGGTACTTGGCTTAGCCCCTTCCCATCACGGAAAAACTCGGCAGGTACGTCGATCCAGCGTCCCGGATCGATATCACAGATGACACACTGGCGTCTTCGTTGGTGCCAGTCCAGTGTGCATCCCTGGCACCCCCTGCATTAGGTTTAAAAAGGGAGAAGACAGAAGGAAGAAAAAGAGAGAAGTTTGACATCTATTTAGATGTTACACACACACATACTTGCTCAGAACTGTCCTAGCGAACTTTGATGTGGAGTGCATCGTACGTGCAAAAACAATCCAAGTAAACCTGACAGGAGAGAGTCATGGACATCACCCGAGAAACAGCGACATGTTCCCTGTGAACAGATTGCGAAGACCGTGCAGGCACTGAAATGACACGGCACGGAACCTGAAGGTTTGGTTTGGTTTGACACAGTGTGAAATACAAAGCGGCAAGGTGGTTCTTGGGTTAGCCACGTCCCATTGCAGGAAAGGAACATGAAATGAAGCAGGTAGTACGTCGATCCAGCGTCCCGGATCGATATCGCAGAATGTCATAGCCGTCTTCGTTGGCTGCAGAACTATGACAGTCCCTGCAGCCCCCTGCCTTTGATATATATATATATATAAATGAGAACAGTAAAACCTGGACCTCACGAGCCTACCTAAGGGAAAAGATGAAAGCCTAAGCCTGAGATAAACATGAGTAGATGAGATGAAACCTACATAAAAGAATATATATATATATAAAATGGAGACCCTTTACTTTAGTAGAAGTTTTACATCAGTCCGTAGAAGTTTTACATCTATTCAGATGTGTCACACACACACCCGCACCCTTCGTGGCAAGGAACAGTCTGGCTGGCCGCAGACACAGGAGCACTCGACGGATGCAATGCCTGCAGGTTTGCCTCGGCGCACTGCGTGCGTCACTGCGTAGGGAATATGTAACAGCACCAGAGGAATCCAGCTATAACGCAACTAATGGACAATGGTGTATGCAGTTGAAGTGGCACATACCATATGGAAGGTGCCGTGGGCAACAAGCAACACTAGAACTATCCAAGGGCAGTTTCAGTCGACCCCAGGGGCTCATGACCCGAGAATCGGCCACCAGGACATGTAGAAACAATACGAGGAGAACACATAGACATATGTAATGATATGGACAAACACCTACCTAGAGCAAGCTGACCGGAGGAAGATCCCAAGAGTATCCCGGGCTGGTCGTACAGTACAAGTGTAAAGCGGTGAAAACGTTTACATGGGATGTAGCTGTGATGCTAAGGAATTAGATCTTGAGAAACACATGTCGGTGGCAAAAGAACCCGAGGAGTATCCCACGATTATCGGGGGTTCATCTGAGAATTGAAACGTGGTAACAAGGTCTACGTGGGGCGTAGGTGGCGATTCTGTGGTGCCAAGATATTATGTGGCATTGGTTTCTTGCAAGAAAGCAGTCACAACGTCTCCAACTTCTTTTGACAACTTAGAATGCGCGCAGTGTAGATCGAAAACAGAAACATGTGTCAAAATGTCGTTGGTCTCACCATGGAATCTTTATCCTTGTGTCCTTGGCCTGTTCCAGGGGCCCAGGAATGCGGTTTTGCACTGGTGTACGTCGAAGGCAACACTGCCACGCAACCAAGTCCCACGAGATAGCACTGCCAAGGAACCACCGTCAGGGCAGGAGTCGCCAGCACCTGACGCAGGGTCTCTGGTAATTAGTGGTCGCAAGGCGCCCAAGTGCCACAAATTCTGGGAAGAAGGTACGCAATGAAAACACAACACCGGCTCACCCAGTATTAGAGAAGCGATCAAACGCCGCGACTATGGAAAAAACAGGAGGAAGGTCACAATTTAATGGGAACCTGGCGTCAACCGGAAAAGCGATCCCAGGTAGAATTATCCATGTGACATATCGGGTGCTCCACCCAGCAGTTCAGGACTGGCCTGCACACGATCAACAGGCGTCCAAACCCCTGGCTCGGGGCGGTCGAATTGACCTGAGATCTGGGGGGCCTCAAAACGCCCAGACTGAAAAAGGAAAGGTCTGATGCGTATGCTTCCACTAACATCCGCCCAGCGTGGGTGTGCAAGTCAGATGCTGCTCCGCCGCATCAGTACTACGTCAATACAGTTTCGTGTTCGAACGGAAAAGTCGCTCATATATATATATATATATATACGCAAAGTAGACATGATCAAGACAGCCAACAGCAAACAACATCTATAGAGGTGACAACCCACATCGCAGTGATCCAGCCAACGCAACCCAAAGCAAAGCCTTTCACCCAGAATGTGCTTATACCGCAATTCATATGGAGGTGCAGAGGGATGGTCTGCATCGCAGAGCGCGAGGCTAATGCAGCCCAAGTTGCTGCGGGACACCTGGACACATCCGTCCAATCGGACGGAGTATACGATCATGAGGCGATCATCGCACAGCACCCGTGCGCCCAGTGGGGACAAGGGCGCCCCGAGATTCATCTCGGCGGAGGGGTGGGCTCGGGCCAAAACTTGCAGTTGCAACGAATCGGCCTGCATGCAAGTTTCCTCGACCCTCCACTTGCCGAGCAAAACATTCATCATCATCACGTCCATCATCATCATCATCATCTTCATCATCATCAGCATCATCATCATCATCATCGTCATCATCATCATCATCATCGTCATCATCATCATCATCATCAGCATCAGCATCAGCATCAGCACCATCATCGTCAGCTTCTGCAGCATCATCACCATCATGGTCAGCAGGATGAATAGGAGCAGCAGCAGCAGCAGCAGCAGCAGCATTTTAGTATCAGCAGCATCATCCACTTCCATCCTCATCATCAGCATCATCACCATCAGCTTCCGCGGCACCATCCTCATCCTCATCATCAGCAGCATCATCACCATCATCATCATCATCCGCATCATCATCGTCAGCAGCAATTATCTGCAACATCATCATCACTTCGTCTTCGTCTTCGTTCCTCGTCTTCGTCTTCGTCTTCGTCGTCGTCGTCGTCGTCGTCGTCGGCGTCGTCGGCCGTCGCTCACACTCGTTCCTCGTGCTCGCTCCGACCTCCTCCTCCTCCTCCTCCTCCTCCTCCTCCTCCTCTCGGGCTTCTTCTTGACGGGGGGGGCGGCTTCTCCTTGAACATGGAACGCTTTGCGGGGGGAGGCGCTGCGCGCTCCCCCCGCGCCCCCCACCCGCTTTTTTTAACAGACCTCCTTCTCTGCATCCTGCCGGCTCGTCCTGCTCCTCTTCCTCCTCCTCCTGCTCTTTCTCTCTCTACTTCTTTCATGCCCGTTGCCTCCTGTCCAGGGACATGGACGGCTTTGCGGGGGAAGACGCTGCGCCCTCCCCCCGCGCACCCCCCGCGCTTTGTTAGTACGCCTTCGCCTCCTTCTCCTCTCTCTCTTTCTCTGTCTCTCTCTCTCTCTCTCTCTCGCTCTCCCTCTCTCTCACTCTTTCTGTCAATTGCTCTCTTGCTCTCTTGCTCTCTAGGTCGTCTTGTGTCGAACCCATCCCTGCGGTCATCTCCCCGTCACAAGGAACATGGAATGCTTTGGGAGGGGAGCGCTGCACCCTCCCCCCCCCCCTTTTTGAAAACAGCTCCTGCTCTGAATCCTTCCGCTTCCTCCTGCTCCTCCTGCTCCTCCTGCTCCTCCTGCTCCTCCTGCTCCTCCTGCTCCTCCTGCTCCTCCTGCTC
>CAMXCT020001319.1:5000-20000 GCA_947184155.2 Cladocopium goreaui
CATTCCCCAATACCTGGTTTGTTTCTTGTAGATTTTTACCACGGAAGTCATGCCTCTGACTTTGGCCGGATCCAGTCCTGGCGGTACTGAACAGCAAGTGGAACGTGGCCCCCAAGAAAAAACACATTACCTTCGAAACAAATCTAGACACTTGAAGTACTATTAACCAGGTAATTAACCAGGTTAATAGTGGTCAATAGTGGCTAATAGCGGTCAGAAGCACCAAGTAAAACCGAACAACTCCAGAAGTTGATTGCTCTTCCATTTTTTTCGATCATCTGTATTCAATTTCATGAGGTTCTTGCTCACTGTACCCAAGCTATCCTACATGCAAAAAAACAGAGAGCAAAGCTGCTGAGGACGGCAACAGTCCCATTTGGCCGAACTAAACTGATTGTAGGCAGTACAAATCATCGAATTCAAGTTATCACAATATCAAATCTCCGCGTTTCCTTCCATTCACGTGTTTCGTCACTTGCATCCAGTGATCCTTTTCTTTTCACTGAGAAGGAATCCGACGTTTCGCCCGCCTTTCTTCATTCAGCCTCTGACTTTGACTGGAACCAATCCTGACAGCACTGGCGGCCAAGCACAAACGTCTTATCGTCTTGAAATATTCACAAAGCGCTATGCCCCACTTTGGTGGGGGATTCTAACTGGCCACGGCTCAAGTGATATAGTCAGAGGCGAATTCCCCCTATGTTTCTGCGGGTACCACAGACTAGGTACCCGCACCATAAAACTATATAAAACACCATTATGTGTCGAACTTCTTCCTGGGACAGGTTGGGCATAGTTGCATAGCCTCTCCATCAGCATTCATCATTGACAATTCTCTCCACTATAAATGCTCATCCAAAAATCATGTGTAAAGTGTAATTTCATGTTCTTGCCGCCGTTGCGGAGAGCCCTTTATCTCTTTCTTCTCAGTACGAAGGGTGCGGCGGTTTCACAAATTATCCTGTACATTATGACTTGGCTGCAAAAGCAAACCTTTCAACAAATATGCTCACAACAGCACTAGAACTTCAGGGCTGCTTCAAGCTGGATCCTCTGCGACTCTGCGGGCACCCGCGTCATGGTCCGAGTTGCTGAAAACCATCCTGAGCCAGATGCCGCCAAGTAAAGAATCGCAGGATCGCAGAAGAAAAGAAAATATTTTGCCATCCACAAGGTCTGGCCAAGCGAGGAAAGAACCACACCAGATCTGTCCGCATATACTAGTGCAGCAACAAAGGCCGAAAGAGATGAAAGCAGGTAGAAGTTGTCGTAGCTGCAGAACTGTGAGAGATGTTCCCTCGCCCAGATGAAGGGCTGCATTGCAAGCTCAAAGCAAATCGTCAAGTGAACAGATACGACAGTACCCATCATCATCATCATCATATGATGAATCATCTCCAGGTGAGAGGCAGTTACGGACTCCACGCCTCCTGAAAGGTGCAGGAAACAAATCAGGAGGCATGGCATCGTCATCCACCCGGTTGCATTCCACACTTGCACACCAAAACAGTGGAGTCCATCCACCTTGCGTGCACTTTCTCGCCAAAGCCCTAGCAGACCGTGGAGACAAAAAGTAGAGACAAAGGTCATGATTGTCAAAATGCCTGTCTTCAGGGATCTGTCAAAATCGTTGTCGCGCAAGGCCTCTCCCAGTGCTCGCAACATGAAGTAAGCTGGAAAGTAAGCACGGTACTGAACTCTCTCGATCCAAAACCAAGACTGGTTGCAGCTATGAGATGAGTCTGGATTTGCAGTGAAGAAGGCCCATAGAGTTGCTATTACATGCGGTACTAACAGAGCCCTAGTGCTCCACTCTTTTCGAATGAGGCCGCACAGCCAGAGGATCATCGCAGTATCATTGAGAAGGTGGGTGACAATGAAAAAGCATTTTGCTCGCCGGTGACTGTGCTCAACTTGCTCGAGCGTGCTGATGCCCTTGGAAGTGGGAAAAGGCACGACTGAGCCAGCAACTTCATCAAAGCCCATGTAGTGTATGTCAACTCGCTGGAAGGATTTGGACAATGTGGAGACTCTAGCAGACAAGCGCTGCACCAGTGCGGAAAGTTCCACTCCCTCTCCATCTTTACCAACTTCCATTAACGCAGACATGAGATAAGATGGCTCGCCTGCAGGTCCGAGGCCCCAACGACCCTCATCGCAACCATACACGATGGCCAGTTGCTCTTCTGCATCATGGCCCTGAAACGCTCCACAAACTGCCACACTTGAATTTCCTCGTGCTGGGTGCACCGGCTCTTCAAACAAGAATGTGCGGCAACAATCCAGGATGAGAATTGTCCTGCAATCAGCTACGATCTCAGCACCGATTCGTTCAGCAATTGTGCTCCTTCCTCGTCCCCGTGAGGACGTCAGCTTCTGCAAATCTTCGATCCACTTTTCCAAGTGGACCAGTGATTCCTCTTCACTCTGGATTGAATCCTCGCAAGCTACATACTGCTTGCCATTTTTGCTCAAGCCGTGGCCAGAAAAGCACACGAGAAGAACAGTTTCCACCCCTGCCTCCAAGTCTTGCAATACCGACTCCATGATCAGATTCATTTTTTCCTTGGTGGCCTTGTAACAAGGATGGATCTGGTAGCCGTAGCCCCTTAAGAAACTTGCAAAGTCTTTCATGTTTTGGGTTGCCGCGGGCAAGTTTTTAAAACCAGAGTCTTCTGCATAGGTCCCAGCGCAAACAAGCAAAGCAATGTAACGAGTGCCTCCCATTGCCGATCGGCTGCTTGACCATGCGCAGTAGGAGAGAACGCTTACCAGAGCTCTATATAGTGGGCAAAGAAAGTGTGACTGTACAATGGGTTTCGATTGGTCTGCTTTTTCATTGCATATTTTTTTGGCAATGCATACTAGCACCACGTAATATTTTAACATATCAATATATATATATATATATTGTTGATTTTACAATAGTATGTGTATTTGATTGCGTGTCATGATATGTTTTACCCGTTCAGCAGCTGGCATCTTTCTCAACTCCGTTCCTGTCGACAACGGCGCAGTGCGGTGAGATGTGGGGCTTTCTGGACTCATAACCTACCAGAGATTCATGGCACACTGGCACCCAAACAGTACTCTGACATAGAGGGTTAATGGACGGTTTTTCCCCAAGTCATATCGTACTAACAGGTATTGAGCCACCAGCGCCGGCCATGGTCCTGCCTGTCATCTGCTCGCCCTTGACGTGATCCAATCCTGGCGGCTTGAGGACTGAACTAAACATAGGAAGACTTTTCCTGGAGGGTTCAACCTGGAGAATAGGGTGAATATGGGGGAATTGTAGGGATAAGTGATGAAAATGAAGATTGCATTAATTAACAACACATGGGAATATACATGAATGTACTTAGGAAATCACAACCAAGCAAGAACCTAAAATTGTTTGGGGCCAACCTATCCCAAAGCATGTCAATTCGGATCGGTTGGGATTACATCCCAGAGCTGATGGAAAACAAGAATACAGATCTGGACCACCTACCAGCTCGTATATGGCAATGGCAATAACTGGAAAATACTGCAACCGAGTCTGTTAAAGTTGGGAAAATTAAGTCCTGGAGTGTCACTTTGGGTTCTGCTGCCAACTTCTATATAAAATTCAATTCATCTTTGGGGCCAATCAGCGGCATATAGAGGAAACCCTCTTCCATCAGGTGTCTGGGCAATGGGGCTGAGACAGTTGTTGTATTGTTGTATACCCAGATGAATAGATTATACAGTACAGTTGACTACCCTCTTGTAATTTCACACTTGCGAGCTGGTATAGACGGCCCATTTAGTTCGATGATTTACCTATAGAAATTGTCCTTCGACCCCGGCCTTAGCCATGGCCGGGGCGGCGCCTGGGACCACCTTTGGTGTGGACTTCATCTTGTCCGGTTCCTCGAGCTCTTGGAGCTGCCAAACCGCCACATCCTTCGTTTTTATTGGCTCGACAATGCCGGATGCTTCCTTCAAACCGTCCAAACCTTCCGACACCTGCCACACCGGCTCTTGGAGCTGCCACACTATGGCCCGAAACTGCCGGATGTTCCCTTCAGACCGTTCAAACCCTCCGCAACCTCCGAACCATCCGAAACCTGCCAAACCGTCTCTTGGAGTTGCCAAACTATGGGCTGTGGCAGGCCACGTCTTTCCTTTTCTCCTGGCCCGCAACTGCCGGATGCTCCCTTCAAACCCTCCAAACCTTCCAAAACCTGCCAAACCGTCTCTTGATACGTCATGTAGAAGTAGAAACTCCATGACAATCCATGATTTCAGGTGTCTTTCGTAGTTTAGAATCATACTGTATATCTTTATTGTATTCGTTGTTACAGTAGTATATAGTCTAAAATCATCCGTAAATGGGTGGTTTTCTAGATGTCGATTTGTCTATCTGCATCTATAACATATGTTTAATCATAATAAAGATTTACCGGATGGTGTTTTCATGTGTTTTCTTTTGTTTACTTATTCGCTAATACTGAGCAATTTCCGGATGAAAATCTCTTCCGTCACCGCCCTCCCAAAAAAGCGGGGTTCGGCGGCACCCGGGCGCTAGCCCATTCTATATAATTTTCGACAGACAACTATGAAATTGCCAAAGAGTATTGTCTTACAGTTCCCTTCAATGTCACATTTGTTCGTCAGGTGGAAGTATGTTCACAACATTTGTACACATCCTGTCCTATGCCTGCCAAGGAACACATGCGGTATGTGTGACTATGCCCTCATGAATCCTCATGAATTAAGAATCATGATATTTCTCAAATCAGAAATGAACCCATGATGGGTGGATTCCCTTACTAACCAAAACCAACTCTTGTAGAGTGGTTCTTGTGAGGTCATGGCAATTCCTCCAGACAAATAGTGTTCCTTTAGCGCAAAAGTTCATGAACTTCGTCGACTATTAGTTTGAATCCTTAAGCCGGCTATCAGGATTCTTGGTTCCCTCCTAAACTCTTGAGGGGATCCATAGTGATGACTTCTGACGAGACGCGGGTGATATGTCTACCCATAACATACTGTGTGTATAAACACAACCAATCACATATGTGTGTAAATAAGATAAAAACTTAAACATAACATGTATGTACATGTATATTGTAGTGATACAAAATGGGCAATGAGTGGGTCGGAGTGAACAGTCTTGTTTTCCCCTCAGAAACAACATTGATTTTTTGGGAATAGTAGAAATGGCCATAAATAATGGATCGTTTTCCAAAGAGATGTTTTTGCAGGAGGAAATCACCTCTGAAACACCAAAGAACAGCGAGGTTTCCAAAAGGATGAATTCCTTTTTACCGCACTGAAAATTTTAAAAAATCCAACAATTTTTCAAGGGGTTACAGTACCCCATGAACCACTTCGTTTGTCTCGTAAGATGTCACTTAATGTCAGTTAATGGACGGATCATCCCACCTGCGCCTTCACCCATTTCTAAATTTGCAAGTCTATATACTTCTTGGTTGTTGTTTGTTCGGTCAATATACGCTGTCGACATTTTTTACATTTTCCTTAAACCTTTCAATTGAAACGTGTTCAGTTTAGCTGCCATAGCTTCCGTGGGCTGAAGTGCTTCCAAGCTGCACAGGAGTTTTGAAACACATACCGCATTGTATTCAATGCTGGGAACTTTATTACTGCTGTTGCAGCTAACCTAAATCAAGTACCAAGGTTTCCAACGAAGACGGACAAAAAAAACAGAAAAGGAATGTGGGGAGAGACGTAAAAGGGAAAACGGAGGACAGAATGAAAGAGGGAACAACATGATCCAATGCTAACAAAGTCTACACCTTGAAGATATTCTCTCTCATCACCCATCAGCCCAACAAAAGTATATGATTTGAAAGTAGATTCACATGATTTAAGATGTTCGCTTAAATTGATGACGTCACAAACCCATTTTTTCAAAAAAATATTATTTAAGGACTTGACTTCGGTGACTTGTCGGCAATTGTTTGGGGAGGCTGTATCCACTAATCAATAGCCAGGGTTGTAATGTGCAGTGTTAATGTAATGTAATGCGATGCAATGCAAATGTAAAT
Source organism: Cladocopium goreaui (assembly GCA_947184155.2). Lineage (NCBI taxonomy): Eukaryota > Dinophyceae > Suessiales > Symbiodiniaceae > Cladocopium > Cladocopium goreaui. The sequence continues at coordinate 11,039 of CAMXCT020001319.1, forward strand.
GCAAAAGTAAATGTGAATGTACATGCGAATGTAAATGTACATGTAAACTGTAAACTGTAAACTGTAAGGTAGTGTAATGTAGTGTAATGTAGTGTAATGTAGTGTAATGTAGTGTAATGATGTGTAATGTAGTGTAATGTAGTGCAATGTAGTGTAATGTAGTGTAATGTAGTGTAATGTAGTGTAATGTAGTGTAATGTAGTGTAATGTAGTGTAATGTAGTGTATGTACGTATGTACGCATGTATGCAAATATGCATCTATGCATCTATGCATCTATGCATGTATGCATGTATGCATGTATGCATCTATGCATCTATGCATGTATGCATGTATGCATGTATGCATGTATGCATGTATGCATGTATGCATGTATGCATGTGTGCATGTGTGCATGTGTGCATGTATGTCTGTATGTCTGTATGTCTGTATGTCTGTATGTCTGTATGTCTGTATGTCTGTATGTCTGTATGTCTGTATGTCTGTATGTCTGTATGTATGTATGTATGTATGTATGTATGTATGTATGTATGTATGTATGTATGTATGTATGTATGTATGTATGTATGTATGTATGTATGTATGTGACGGTTTGTCAAAATGTCTGTTCCCGGTTTTGTTGATAAATCGCAATTCCATGCGTGCCGCCTGATGTTTGCCTTTAAAAAACATGACCTACCTTGATGACGTGAAAATGTGGAAATTTTTCGTTACCTTTGGAAATCTTTCTAAAACCACAGGAATCGGCTAACGCACGTCGGTTTTCATTCGCTGTCGCTGGTACTATCTCCTGAACTGTGTGTCTCTCTGTGTGTGTGCCTCTCTGAATGCAATATGCTTCTTGACATGCCTCCTGATCAACGCTGTTTCCTTACTGTAAGCTACCAAAGCGTGAACATGGCTGTGCCTCTGAATGGGCTGCGGGTGGACCGGGGCATGTATTTGCAATTATCGCTAGCGCGTTGCTAGCGGCGATCTAGCGCGTAAAATACGTAACAAAAATCGAAAATTTGGGAATATGTGGAAACTGACAGACTTGTAAGAAAAGCTGGCAAGACATTTACGACATGGAGGCCATGGCTGTCAATCAAACCTAGCGCAAACCTAGCGGGTTTGCTAGCGCTGCCTTGCAGAATTGCTGAATTTAGTTGCGTGCCGCCTCATAACGAAGAGGAAAAAACAGTAGACCCAGATGAATTATCAACAACCAATACTAAACTTCTAAACAACTATTTTTGACAAATGGTCATGTATGTATGTATGTATGTATGTATGTATGTATGTATGTATGTATGTATGTATGTCCGTATGCATGTATGTCCGTATGCATGTATGCATGTATGCATGTATGCATGTATGTATGTATGTATGTATGCATGTATGCAATTGTATGCATGTATGCATGTATGCATTTTTATTCATGTAGGCAGGTAGGCATGTAGGTAGGTAGGTAGGTAGCTAGCTAGGTAGGTAGGTAGCTAGCTAGCTAGGTAGGTAGGTAGGTCGATATATCATCCATGAAAATATTGTCCATACATATTATATAAATGTATATATTCACATTTTATGTTATTGTTATGGCAATATCCGAACTCAGATGTACAGTATGTATATATGAGTGAATATCAATGAGTTGACCAACTAGACTATTGCTATTGATATCTATCAGCCACCCGTCTCCGCGTTCCCGCACCTCTCGGAGCACCTGGAGCCACATCGGGATCCCTCCGAGTCGGGCCGCCTCTGCTGCGCCGCGAAGCGCTGTTGCGCCGAATCGAAGGACCTGATCTGGAGACTGACCTGGACAAAAATAGGAACCACAACAGAACCTTGATTGACACCGATTTACATATGCGTTATACATATGGTGGTTGATCTAAATTCCTTTATCTGCAAGTGGCCATTCTTCGCGAATAAACAATTCTCTTTCGCAAATCTTTCGCGGACTCCATGTTTATCTGTCGCGGAACCCATGTTGAGCAACAACTCCTCTTATGAAGAATCATTCATCACCTGCCAAATCACACCAAACTATCACGGATAACTTGTTCATAGCCTTGAAAACATGCAGCTAGCATCACAGAATCCCCTTCTCAGGACAGGTTGTTGCTGATTAGGCAATTTTTTCGCAAGGCTTGCTGGGCCACTCCCTTCAAAATGCACTTTGACTTTCGCCCACTCCTTCGCAGAACTTCTGCGGAACTTCGCAGACCCCAGCCATCAGCAGGGGGCGCATCAAAGGAAAAGCAAACAACAGGGGCCTTGGTGTTTGGCTCTGGCAAAGCCTCGCTTTTGGAAGCTTGGCTGCTGCATTTGGGCTTTGTTTCTTGAGACTTCACAAAGGGATACCAGTGTCAACCGGAAATCAACATTATCAAAACATATCAAAACTATTCATGGAACAATGTCACGATCATATCCGTGCAAGGAACTACATTGTACTATGCATCTATATAGTGTTCTTATGGTGATTCATAATATCCAACTTTTGCGAAACTTTCGCGGGGTCTGACGCCGGGCCCCTGGAGGCCTTCGCGATAAAAACCCTTACATGGACTACCTTTAGATCGACTCCCATACATACATATATATATATATTAATATATAGATAGAATGCATCATCAGTTGTGTTGATGACACCTCCAAATTTCGTGGGCCAAATGGATTTGTTCAAGGGGAAATCATGGAACATTTACAGGAAACCCAAAGGCTTTTCCTATCAAACAAATTGGGAGGGTCCTGTGAATGTTCCTTTCAACCAATTGTGGGTGTCTTCGCCGCATCATGACGCGTCAAGAATGACTGAGATCTTACGCAATTCGTAAGATGGGATTGATTCAACAATCTGATGGAAACCACAAGGGCACTGCTCTGTTGGCACTGGCCGAGCCGAGAACAGAGGTTGGATTTGGCATTACCACCGTTTGAATGTTTAAATCTGCGAGACTTAGGTGTGGCCAAAAGTATGATTCCCTGAACAGTGCAGACTTTCTGCAAATTCCACCTTCACACTGATTTACAGGTTCCACATCATGTGAATCTATCCACCGTGCAACTTGTTCGAGGTTTGTTCGCCATGTCCTCCAAGGCACCATGTGAGGAAGGCAAATAGCCAAACCAGCTTCTGATATGCTGGGAGCGCCTGCCGTCGCTTGCATTCGCTTGCATCGCGGCATCGATTTCAGGCTAGGAATCACAAACCCCGGACCTCTATCTGAAACAAACATTGCTTGGTGTAAACACCTATGTAAACACTAATAGGAAAATGTAAGGGACATCATGTGTCAATAGCGGGTGGTTGCCGATTGCTGGCATCCTCTGATTTCATCCAAGGCAACACAACTGCGATCCCTTGAGCATGTTACAGCATATTCTTGGATTTGCTTCAGGAAGAACAAACATATTCCCTACGGATTCCCTATGGATTCCCCAGTCCTAGTGGATTTCCAGGAAAACAAAACCTCCACTCAGCTTCAGCTCTGGGAAAACCACCGCCTGCTGCGTGAGGTTGCCGTGGTAGCTCAAGTATTCCAGGCCGATCTTCACCATGCATTCCGTAAACCTATGAGGCTCGCCGCAAGAAATGACATGACCTCGAGTGATCCCTAAAAGCCCTGCTTCGGAGGGCTCATTAAAAACCATCTGGCACCCTGACATGTTAGCTGACATCTATTCTGTTTTTTTGATCTAACATATGCTCTGACAGTGTGACATTTATGTATATATATATGTATATGATATGTATGTAATGTTATGTAAAGTAAAGTAATGTAACGTAATGTAATGTAATGTAATGTATCTATCTATCTGTCTATGTATCTATCTATCTATGTATGTATGAATGTATGTATGAATGTATGAATCTATCTATCTATCTATCTATCTATCTATGTATGTATGTATGTATGTATGTATGTATGTATGTATGTATGTATGTATGTATGTATGTATGTATGTATGTATGTATGTATGTATGTATGTATGTATGTAGTATGTATGTATGTATGTATGTATGTATGTATGTATGTATGTATGTATGTATGTATGTATGTATGTATGTATGTATGTATGTATGTATGTATGTATGTATGTATGTATGTATGTATGTACTATCTATCTACCTATCTATCTATGCATGCATGTACGTATGTATGTATACATACGTACATATTATATATATATATTCTGACATTTGATCTGGCACCTATATGACATATATTCTTCTGCATTTTTATGCCATCTTCTCTGGCATCAGCGGCCTGCACTGCCTACACATACAATGCAGCCACGCCAGTGAGTTGCAAACAAAATTTCAGCAGAATTTCAGCGGCCTCTGGCTCTGAAGCACGGCAACTCACACCATAATGCTGTGTGTCCGTTGCCATCTTGGGTCTTTCAAGAGTACACTAGATCATACCACCCATTCGGGTTTTGTCTAAAAATATTAAAAATAGGGTGTGTATGTATATTATATATATATATACCCCCAAGCCCACTGGTTTCTCTGTTTATAAACAATGTTTATCATCATTTTGCCGGTTGAAATGGCCATCCGGAGGTTTCTCAAAATGGGGATAGCTCCAAATCATCCCAAATTAGACCATTTTTGTATTGAAACATAGGATTTGGGGAATCCCCCATGACTTAAGAAGCCCCCAAGTATCATCAATTTGGGTCACCAGCACTCTTTTCTCAGGTCCCTTGGGCCATTCCGAGCGACGCCACAGGACCAAAGACCTTCTTGGACTTGTTCGATCCCTGCGCCTGGCGCTTGGGTTCCCTGGCACCCGAAAACCATAGGATTTCATGGTGATTTCACCAAGAAAAACCATAGGATTTCATGGGATTTCTAGCTAATGTTCGATCGAAAAAAGGCTTAAGTCGGTTTAGTTCACTAGTGTAACTAGGGTTGATGGACATCATAACTATAGTTCATTGGGGGTTAAAACATGACTTATGACTGGAGGGGTTATAACAGTACCAAGAGGGGCTCCGTAACGTTCAAGTTTTCTAACTATTTCTATCTAGAGATTTGGGTGTTGTGAATGTAGGGCTTGTTTTTTAGACAAACAACCATTGTCAGCATCACATCCCGGGTAATCTCACCTGACCAGCTGGAAATTCACCCGGACTACATAGCCATTTAAGTATCCATTGTTGATGATGTCCCACTTAAATATCAGGACTTCCCGGCCATGTTTAATCATATTAATTGATTCCAAAATGGTCGGAGCTTATAGAAGCGATATGGAAATGATCATAAATGATCTATCTGAAAAACGGGGAAGACTACCTATAAAATCCTATAAAATTCACACTCTCTCTCTGGAAACATCTGGGAAGAATTTGCTTGGTGAAACCCGCATGTAGATGACAAATTCCATCTAGTCTAGATCTATCTCCGCCAATCATTTTTGAATACCTGTGGCTAACTTTGAATCAAATCCCCTGTGTACATCTGAATCTACTGTAAATTTGGTCAAATCTCCCAATTCGACATCTAAAAATTGCAGCTTCAATCCCAAATTCATCAAAATTCTGTATCAAGTGTTGGCCAATGCCAAAAAATATACATAGCAGTCATAGCAGTGTGTTGGTCAAATCCATTCAAATCCCTAAGTTAGACACTCGTGTCCTTCAAATCCCCAAAAATCGACATCTAAAGGTCGACTCCCGATGAGATTTTACGTTCAAATCCCGAACGTAGCAGTGTGGGTTTACCCAATGCCCTTCCAGCTACCACGACTGGGATGGTTGGAATCCCACCCATCTATGGCATCTGCATCTATGGATATCTATGGTACCACCTGGTTATTTAACATAGCCATGGAAAATCAACATTTTTAATAGGTAAACCATCTATAAATGGGCCATCTATACCATGGCTATGTTAAATAACCAGAGGGTAATGTATGTGATATTCGGGATGCTTTGCCGCGGTTTAGACAACATTTGCAGATTTTGCAGAAACCACATGTGGATTTTGGTCAAATCCCATCCAGAGCCATCTCCAAGGGACAGATTCTGTGGTCAGAAAGATGGGATGAGGATGCTTCGATTGGGCGCGATAGCGTTCCGCCCGTCTCACCTGGAGTCACTGGACCGGGAGGGCTTTCTGGGTTGGTCCGAAATGGTGGATTTTAGCATGACAAACATGGGGATTTGAGCTTTGGGATTTCATGAGATTTTACTTACTAAAATGGGATTTAGTGGAATTTCATGAGATTAAAAAAAATAGATTTAATGATATTTAACGGGATTTTTAATTCAAGTTAGTGGAATCACACAAAATTTACTGGAATTTAATCAACAAAAATAGGATTCAAAGGGGTTCAAGTGCTTCACCCACTGATGGGATAAGCCAGGGATTGGGGGACGACAATCACCAGGGTTACAAACCAATTACGCCCGGTAGGATGATCAAACACCCATCGGTTTCCCGGAGTTTCCCTTGTAAACCCAATGTCATAAACCATCCCCAAAAGCATCGTTTATAGTGGCATAAACCATCCCCATGGTAGGTGTACGGCATTGGGTTTACCACAGAATATATCCCATAAACCATAGTCTTTATAGTGAACTAAACCAACTTAGCTATCATAAATCAGCTATACATCCCTGTAAATCCCCATTTTTCCGGGTGAAATCACCACTTTCCTTGAAAAAAAAACATGGTGTGTTGCCTGCGCCATCAACTTCACGAAGTCGGTTTTGGTGAACTTCTGCAGACCCTGTGGGTCGTGCAGCAAAAAGGCCTTAGCCGTGAACAGGGGAAAACACCAGGTATTTCACCATCAAAAATGGGCAATTTGCGCAATCACACCTTTTTTATCCTTTTTTTAGAGTGCTTTGAATTTATTTTTATATCCGAGATTGATCTTCTTCTATTTCCCAACTCAGCATGTTGATCATCTTGACTTCTTCTCCCATGTTTTTTTTGACCTGCAATGCGGCTCAAATCCCTGTTTATGGCTGTTAGTCCCAGGTTTGGTACTTAAACCCTCCTGAAATTCCCATATTTTTGATTGCTTAGATCCCTGTTTTGGTGAAGTTCAGCCGCCATTGCGGTTGCTTATATCAATCCATGTTTTGGTTTATTTGACCACCATTAAATGATTGCTGAGACTTTTATAGAATCATTGTGTTGGTAAACCAAGATTTCGGATGATTTTGATATCATGTCTTCATATTTTTCCGTATCCATCATAGATTTTGCTTGGTGTTTACCACCATCTCCTCATTCTGTGCCATATCTCCTCACTCCGTTGCTGCCACGCCCGGGTCCCCGAGCGTTGTCGATTTCAAAGGCGGGACTGGCCTGTCCCATGACGGTCACCAGGCAGCGAAAGCCTTCGGTGATCTCCTTAGATCAGAGTTGAGGACCCGGAAAAGGTGCAATCAAATGTGGATATTCACAGAACCAACAATAATAGGGATATATATTATACATATTTATGTATATGTATATTTATGGTAATTAATTTAGTATGTATATATATATATATATATAAGTATTGCTACATATAATCTGATCCTTCCACAGCAGTTGTGAACACGAACGTTATTAGCGGGCTTGTGAAACGATGACAACTCCTGTCGAACGTGGACAACTTCTTGGAAACGTGGATAGCTTCTATGATTTCGATGACAAGTTCTGATACACTTGATTAAGCTCTTGACTCGACTATATTACGGTACCTAGACTCTCCAAGTACACATAAAAATGAATATTTTACACAATAATTGTATATAGTACTTTTACCTATGTTTATAAGTACTTGTAACCAACAATGACAAGGACATTAATGAAATGGGGGTTGGAGATATATGGGATATTTATGGATATTTCATAGGAATGTAGTGTCATCAAACACAGATTGTGTGGGGAAATCATCAACTAAATGGGAAGTTTTTCACAGCGCATCTTGGGGCCCATCCCAAATATTGGGCCGGGCCTCGCGATGATCCAGACATTTTTGGCGGTTTCAGCGGCGGAAACCTCATTTTTTTAAAAACATATAGTTGATATAATACCTAACTTTCTGAAATGGACCATTTGGGGGAGTATACTCCATTTTCAGACACACCGGGAAAAAAACACACTGTTGGTGACATATCCATAGATATCCCATTCTATCACCATCAAACGCTTGGTTTTTCCCCGCTTTTGAAGGTCGAATCCAAATCCCAACGCTGCCATCGCGACCAGGTGGCACGCCCCGTAAGGGCTCCCAGCTTCTGATCATCCAGTTTCACGAAGAGATCGTGCGTGCTAGTCCCAGTCGCCCTAGAGCGATCAACGAAATTCGGGTCATTTCACATGAACAAAATGGCCGTTGGCTGATGTGGATTTACCTTATATAAATCTTCAGCGGATATGTTTTTTTCCATAGCAAATTCTTAGTTTACTAGAGATCTATTGCGGATTATATGGAGTAAATCTGTGGGATTATATGGGAATCAATGGGATGTAATGGGACTTTCTGTATAGTATCATAAATCTATCTGGCTGACTGGCTGCATTATAATAATTTACTGACCTGAGCTAGCAGGTTGAAACTTGCGGCCATTTGGGGATGATTATCCATATACCAGTAGTACCGCACAAGGCGGTGGCGGAAGTTTCAAAAATAAGAAACCTATAGGAGAGGTTGGTTGTTGTGAATCAGGGATGGCAGAGCAAAGCCACTGCTGGATTGAAAGGTGCTTGATCTCTCTCACTCTTTCTCTCTCTTTCTCTGACTATCTACCTACCTACCTATCTATTTTCTATGTATCTATCTATCTCTCTATCTAGCTATCTATCTCTCCCTCTCTCTCTTTCATTTGATGACCCTATCTATCTATCTATCTATCTATCTATCGACCTATCTATCTATCTATCTATCTATCTATCTATCTATCTCTCTCTATCTATCTATCTCTCCGTCTATCTATCTATCTCTCTATGTATCTATCTAGCT
>CAMXCT020001319.1:22500-82500 GCA_947184155.2 Cladocopium goreaui
TAGTACTAGTACTAGTACTAGTACTAGTAGTGGTAGTAGTGGTAGTAGTGGTAGTAGTGGTAGTAGTGGTAGTAGTGGTAGTAGTAGTAGTCGTAGTAGTCGTCGTCGTCATCGTCATCGTAGTAGTAGTCGTAGTAGTAGTCGTAGTCGTAGTCGTCGTAGTAGTAGTAGCAGCAGTAGCAGTAGCAGTAGCAGCAGTAGCAGTAGCAGTAGCAGCAGGAGCAGGAGCAGGAGCAGGAGCAGTAGCAGGAGCAGCAGCAGCAGTAGTACATAGTATCATCCCCTTGTCAATATATAGTGCTATTGTTATTGGTAGTAGTTACAAACATTTGCAAACCCTGATTGGGTTGCAATCGTATGCAGTAGTTGCTACATAATACTACAACTGACTGTTAGAATTTGAATATTACTACTATTAATAACGTTATTGGTTTGTTAACACCAACCTCAGTCATAATATCATCCCTGGTTATAGTATCATCCCTGTCATTTCAAGATTGTTATACTATAATCCTACAGAATTGCTATAGTATAATCGTATAGTCCTAGTATGATTATAGTGATAATGTTGTTATAGTATAGTTATGGTCAATGATAATTGTTGTAGTACGGTTATAGTAAAATCCTAATGCTATTATAATTATAACAGTATAATACAAAATATAGATTCTACTGATTGGTATTGTTGTATTATTCTACGTGGTAGTCCCAAATTAAATTACTAGTCCAGGTATTCTAAGTATAATCTACACGATTCCATCCGGAGTTATTGTTATACTATCTACAGTACACTATTCCTGGTGTTAGGTACAACAATATAATACCAATCATTGTTATAATATGATATAATTATACAATATGCTATTCCGAATATATCTATTGTTACAAGTATCATCTACACTATAATATCAATGGTTGATACAAAATATACTAGCTAATACAACAATATACACTATATAATACTAGCTAATACACTATAGTATAATCTACAATAATATATCTGCACTAAAATATAATAATATCTAAAAATATAATATCATATGTTATAATGATATACAAGTATACAATAATATACACTACACATATAATATGATTAGTGTTATGCTATACTATTGGTTAAAAGATAGATATATTATTATAGACTATACCAAATAGGTACTAATTATAAGTTGATATTACTTGATGGCATCTGAGTTGGAATATCTGAGTATATATATATAATAGTATTAAAAGTATTAATAGTATATACTATTGGTAAATTGGTACATATTAATAAATATACTATTCTGGTTGGTGGTTTCAACCCCTCTGAATATCCAGAAATATCCATGAATAATAAATATCCATTAAATATCCATTAATATCAAATAGTATCACAACAAATTGGTATTATTGATATTGATATACCTATTGTTATTATAGATTTTAAATATTCATTAAATATCCATTAAGTATCCATTAAAAATCCATTAAAAATCCATTAAAAATCCATTACATATCCATTAAATATCCAGTAAAGATACATTCTTCATAGTATTAATAGATATTAATAGTATATAATATTGGTAAATATTAATAAATATACTATTAGATCCCAAGCGGCTCACCGCCGTCATCGCCATGCCGATGATTTCCAGGTCCAGCTCCACGGCCTCCGAACGAACCGCTGGGGAAGTTTCCCTGGGAAGTCACCGGGAAAACGTAGGAAAAACGTAGGAAAAACGTAGGAGAAACGTAGGAGAAACCATGGAAAAACACATGAACATCATAGGAAAACCATGGAACAAAACATGAAAATCATAGGAAAAACATGGAAAAACTGTGAAAGTCATAGGACAACTAGGAGGAAATATGAACAAAAACGAAGAAACAACATAAACATCGTAGAACAAGTGAGGGAAAAAGGTGGACACAGTATGACACACTTATGAAACAAGATTGGAAGCATTTGGAGAACAGCACGCGAACATGTGTCAAACTGCAATAAAACATATTGAACCACTCATAAGATCTCATAAGAACATGGAGAAAGTCATGTCATGTATAATCATCTTGCTTTACCTTTGTGCTGGAAATATTGCCACCATGGCTGCATTTTTTTTAAGGACCTACCTTCTGTTTGTCAGCCGATGTACAGTTGATAGCATCTATATGCTGCTGGAGATTCACCATGCCGAGTTGCCTTCGGAGGTAACAACTTCATGAAAACATCTTCAATGTCTTCCTGCAGCGACAGTGTGGATCTGGTCGTGTGGAGTCAACTCTCCAGCATCCAAAAAAAATGGGGGTGTCACCGAAATTCTGAGCCTGAGTAAAGCATTGGAGGCTATCTTCTTGGATGGCTTTCCCAAACCAATTTGGGGTTGAAGATCTCACTTGCCACATTTCTAGCGGCCTTGGTGGGCGGATCTTCGAAGCTCATGAACTGCAAGGCCTTCGCAGTTCAAAGCCCGCAAGGACTAAGGATGTCTGTGATCGACTAAGAAGGCAAGCACAAGCACAACCAGTAAACACGATTAACTACTATATATATATAATTAGACTAGAACCAACGAGAACCAACGAAATATGCTTCAAGCAACAGCAATTAGTTCATTGATATACCTATAAATGATTATATATATATATATACTAGTGGAGCCAGCTGGGACCAGAAGGGATAGTCACGACTTATCAAAATACAGATCATCATCCCATTTCGTCGCGGGACATGGGTGACCATTCCGAAGCCATATCTGTGGTTGACTCCACAAAATCAGCTGCAAGAGCTCTAAGTTTTGGTGAATTTATTGGTTAATAAACACCACTGCATCTGTTTTGGTGGGTTAAACTCACAAAATGAACCATAAAATATCACCATTAAGTTTCGATTTTCTACTTTTCTCTATCCCAATCAATAAGCTTAATTACAGAGTTCAAGCGTCAAATTTCCTAAATCCCATCAGAATCATTATCCAATGAAATCTCTTGAAATTCCATCAGAATCCCCTAGAATTTCCCATTCCAATCCAATGAAATCTCTTAAAATCACCTTAGAATTCCATTCGAATCCCTTGAAATCACCTGAGGATCCCATAGAATTTCCCATTCTAATCCCATCATATCCCATCAATCTCCATCAAAAAAGCCCCATGACTTCCCCAGATCGCACCGTGCCCAGCTCGTCCGCACTCAGGGCGCCGTTGCCATCGTCGTCGAAGTAGACCAGCAGTTCTTTCGCGGTGAGGCCTCACCGGTGTTGGAGTTGGACCCGTTGTACCCGTTGGACCTGTTGGACTCCCCAAAAAAACATGTTGACCCAACAGCAACTCGGGAGTTCACGTGATTTCAACCCAGAAAAACAGGGGAATGGAAGAGATTTTTAGAGCTTGGCCAACAAACCTAGGGATTGAAGTCTGTCACGGGAAATTACACGACGAACATGCGGATAACCCACCAACAAATATTATCATATTGGGATTCAACCAGCACCCTTCGTTTAATGTCCATCGAGAGATGCTCATAGATTGGTCGAATCCCCATGCGGCTGCAGCTGCGGCACATTGGCATTCCATCCACTTGGCCGTTGGCGTCAAAATCCCAATTGCCCGTAACCTTTGATGATGCATGTCTCACACGGGAACAAGGCTGTGGGAAGGACATCTATTTCGGGATGCAGTTGGCTTTGGTTTAGTGGTATAACCATGGTCACAATCTTCGTTCATAAGCTGGGACATGGGGCCCGTATAACACATCGCCAGCTGGTCCAACCCACACACAACCATATGTGCTTGTAAAGCAAACATGGCAAAAAAAAAGTCTGCCAGATGAGGTGGAATGTCCGCTCGGCTCACCTTAGATACTTCACAGAAAAATCTGAAAACTATAAATATCTATGAATCTATAATTTTTAAACATATGGTTGAAACTGCTTGGAAGAACCTTGAACATATCCTATGAAGTTACTTTAAATACCAACGTCTAGCCACACACCATGAAGCCATCATTCACCCACCATTCACACCCGCATTAACCCACCAATGACCCACCACTGACACACCACTAAGCTACAGTTGACCCGTTACGGACACCTGACCATTTGGGGTGGCTGGTAGTTTCAACTGAAATCATCATGGTGTTTCTTGGGGTAAAACACATAAGAACCTAATCACTTACTGTTAGTATCAAATACCGGCCAACACAAAACCCGATTAACCCTCTGGTAAACTAACATAGCTATTGCAGATGGCCATTAATGGTTGATTTATACACCTATATAACAGTGGTGATTTTCCATAGCTTCTTGTATGTTTACCAGAGGGTATACCAAATATTGGGGCGATGAGAACACCAATAATCGCCAACCATCATTTCTCAGTGACATATGTCTAATGCTGAAAACCTGGAAACAAAATGATGGTGACTCATATCCCCATCAAATCCATGGAAGAATCAACCAAGCATCACCAATTATCATTAATCAAATTTATCTCCATATGCCTGGATTACATCACCCTATAAATCGTCTATAAATGATAGCGTTTCACCGTTTCACCCCTACAAATGATCCTGACCATTTGAATCTACCAATCGCTTGGATTTGCTCCAAAAAACCGAGTTACAGTGTCCCCAAAAGATTTCCTAAACAGTGAAAAGCAATAGCAAATCATCTTTGCAAACAGGGAATCAGGGATCTACCCTCTCGTAAACTAACATAACTATGGAAAATCACCATTTTTAATGGGAAAATCCACGATATGTGGCCATTTTCAATAGCTATGTTAGTTTACCAGAGGGTATCCCATTCTTAGCAACCATTATCCCATTGGTATTCCATTCAATCCCCCACTGCTCTTGGTAAATTACAATAGTTCACCTGACAAGTTCCCGTATAAGAATGACTCCGCTGGAGATCACAGTTTCGTCACTCTGATTTAACCCAGATTCATGGTGAAATGTTTTTTTTATGGTTTCAACCAACAAATTCCATTACCATACAATGAAAAAACTCTTCAATCTTAAGGTTAATCAGCTTTAATCAGATTGATGGTTGATGGTTCATCAATATTTCATTAAAATCCATTAGCATCGAGGATGATTTACTACTTATTGATTCAACCCACGAGTCGGTACTGGGGTTGATGGTTGGCTCCTCAATGAAACAATTCAAATCCTGTTCATAGATCCATGCAACTCCCAAGGTTATCCCAAGGTTATCCAAAGCTTCATCCATGACAAAAATCCTATGATTGTCCCATTGGTTGAATTTGGTTGGTTAGCCATGATTATCTATAGAGAACCATAATAGATATATCATAGATATCATAGATAACCAGGTAGCCACCTAAATTCCATGAAGAATTTGGACTATAGTTTATTACAATTAATTATCACTACAGTATAATTAATATTAAACAACTAACATTAGATAGTGATATAAATATATATATATATATTATAATAGATAGTGAATGGTTGGTTCAACGAACATTCCAAGTCCCTCCCTACCATCACCAGCTGGGTGGCTCCGAGGCTGACATCTCCTGAGGGGTTTTGGTCATCCAAATGAGGTGCTCCTTGATCCACTTGCCTGGGGCCACCGGAAAAATGCTGGGAAGACCGTGAAAACTTAGGAAAAAACCATGAAAATCATAGGATAACTTAGGAAAAACATGAAAAACATAGGAAAACTTAGGAGAAAAACGTGAAAATCATGGGACAACTTAGAAATAAAGGAAAAACATGGGATAACTTAGGAAAAACCATGAAAATCATGGGGCAACTTGGGAAAACCAGGGTCAATCTGAAAATTGCCATGGAGATCCCAAAAAAAATCTGATCAGTTTCGGTATTGACCAAAGGTTTAATATCTACCCGATGATTTTCATCCGGCAAATGGGGTCTTTCAAACCAACAACGCATATGAAGAAATATTACACTAACGTTATAGCACGCAAGTGGGTGATCATGACCAATGAACAATGAGCAAAAAAGGATGGGCGCATAGGCAACATAGTTGCCATCTTATCATGCTGTGATTCTAACCGTGTTGTTATGGGTCAGGCATGACCCACCTGATACCAAACAAAACCTCTGGGGAATCCTCATTTCATGGTCATCTGAAACCTCGCATGCAGTACCAAAAGGAGCCACAGGAAACCTACGTTGACTATGGGAGATGGACTTTGAATACACAACAAAGGCTTGTACATGTTGCAAACATTGCATCTATTACACACATGGGCATGGTGCTCAAATTACAAAGAGTTGGCAACATAAAGATAAACGTCCGAAAGTTGAATCTAGGTTTAGGAAGAACTTGGTCAGCCACAGGCTGAGAATCCTGGAAATAATTGTTTTGTCATTTGTTTGTCATTTTTCTGTCATTTTGGCCTTGTCATTTTTTTGTCATTCCTAAATTCTACCTGTCATTGTTCTGTCATTTTTCTGCCATTGTTCAATAAATTTGTTGGTTTCATGCTTGAAAAGTAAAGACATTTTCGAAAAATCAAAGAAAATCATGAAAACCGGAGAAAAATGACAGAAAAATGATTAAACCATGACAGAAAAATGACAGAAAAATGACAGGGACAAATGACAGGACCAACAAAAAACGACAGAAGCAAATGACAAAAACATGACCATGCAAACGACAAAATAATTATTTTCATGTACCCCAGTGTGTGGCTGCAAGTGCCTTCTAACTCTAGGTTAAGTTGGTGACAATGAAGTGCTACTGTAGTTTGATTCAGTCTGTCTCAAGTAGGGCTGATCAAGTCCTGAAAGATCCATGACATCCTGAAAGTCAACTGCAACCAAGCGGCCATGGTATAGAATACATGTCGAGGTGTCTCCTGACTCAACACAAAAAACATTGGATTGGTTTAAGGGAAAATCTACAGGAAAGCCCTATATTTCATGGTAAAAACCATGGTTTCCTGTAGATTTTCCCATCAACCAATCCTTTGAAAAAACCAGCCAAAACCTTGGGTCAGAGATGGGAATGACCACCCAGCTCTATCCCACCAGAAACCTGGTGAATCCTTGGCCCCGAATATGATTCACACCGCCGAAATGAAGTGGCTAAACCATGGTTTCATTCGGGCATCTTTGGAGATATGGATAGGCGGCAATGATCCCACACTTGCTTTTTGCAAAATCTCTAGACATTACTCATATATATATATATATAAATACCAGTAAAATTGAAGTCTGCATAGGTTTTGGGGGGGGTACCATATATATATATATATATGTATATAATTTCTAAACCCACTCGAAAAATATGTCTAAAAATGACCGTCCCGTCCCGTCTGGGCTCCTTTCTCCATCTGTTTGGAGCTAGCCTTCAGGAGGCTCCGCTTCATCCGGCCACTTCCCCTGGGAAAAAGCTACATGACTGGACAATCCTATGACTGGGGCTGGATTTTTAAGGAATTTTCCATGAAAATGAATGATAATTTCCATCAAACACCCATTTATATGTATGTGTATATATATATATATTTATGTGTGTTCAACGGCCATGTTTGATTACCAAAGGGTAATGATGAACATAGACCCCAACTAATGACCCATTCCAAATCATCCCAAAATGCACATCGAACTGGCACACTGTGCTCAAAAAAGGGGGATGCGCAGCGGTTGCAGCTATCAACTAACCTAACATTACATGTTGATTGTGCACTGTGCAAATGTGGTGCCATCCACTGGTGCCCCTGGTTGTCCACTGGTTTCAATTGCCATTGCAGGAACCTCCATCCAAAGAGGGACTCCATCCAAATCTTCCCTCAAATCAACGCATCAGACCAAACCACCTCAACATTCCCCCCTGTCCCTCGAAACTTGCACATGAAAATGTTACCTCTTAAGCTGCAGGAAACATTCAGTTGCTAGTGTTGGTTTTCCCGTATTTTTACTGTGAACATGGTCACACTAACCCTGAAGAGGCTTCCAAAGTGGACCGCAAAGTACAGGAGTATTTGGCATCCCCAAAGATGTGGACCACAACTGCAACAGAAATGCATGAAGCATCCCAAGAAATCACCATCATTCTCTGTATATATATATATAGATTTATCCCTTGGATCTCCATTTATCTCCATTTCTCAGATTAAAAGTCATAATCCCATGGGATTAATCTCAATGGATCAATGGGATTATCTTAAACTGTGCTAATTCCCATGTCACATCATGAGTGGAGCTGGCTGATCCAAACAGAACACTAGACCACATGACCCCACCGAAAAACTCACCGATCCTCCACTGGCTAAAAAACAATTCTACCCTAAAAAGATGATATTCCCAAATGGAACACCTTGAAAACTCATACTTATATAGCATATCAATGTATATCATAATTTGTGTGAATGGCTGTATAAATCCATTAAACAAGTAATTACTCACATGCATTACCATGTCATTTTCAATTCTATGAAAAACACATAGGAGGTTTCCTGAGAAGAAAAGAGCGCTGTGAGCGTTGGGTTTTTGGGCATATGTGAAAATGCCTAATTTGGCACTTGGTGTCCATCTCATTGCCTAATAAATCATTGAGACCTCAATTCTCTCAATTCTGGGGATTTACCTCGATACTACTTTATATGTTGGAAATATAGTTCAGTGTGGGGTGGCCAAGGCTACATAGATTGTGAAGAAGGCTTTATCAGAAAATAATCGTAGTAGGAATGCCGGTATTATGCATTTGATTGGAAGTGCCAAATATTGGTCCCAAGAATTTGGTTTTGTCGGTTTTTCCAAATGGGGTACCCCCAAAACATGGCATTTGAAGAGGATTTTCCATTCAAAAACCATCCAGCTATCGGGGATCCCCCATTCTATGGAAAAAAACCGTCAAAAACCCTGGGACCCAGAAGGTAGTCATATGGAAATCATAGGTTTAACCCATCCCCATCCCATAAAAACAAATATGGGGGTTCCTAAAATATGGGTCCCCCAAACCATGGGTTTTCCCATTGATCGAAACCACATATCCGATGATTTTGGAGGAATCCCAATTTTAGGATACCCCCAGCCTCCAGTAAACATGGACCCTGGTATTCATCGGGCAAGATTCGTTTCCACCTGTTCAACTTGGTGATTTTCAGGGACCAACGGTGAATTTACTGGATGGTTCATTGAATTGGTTTAATGGCATATTTCATGGGGAAAACCATGCTTTCCGGTGTCGGTTTTCCCTGAAACCACCCCATTCTTTCGATGATGGGTGATGAAAAATTCCCCATGGAAATCCCTATGGAAATCCCATGAAATTGATGCTTCAAATCCCATGGAGCCATGGAGATCTCCCGGTTTTTCGCTCCACCTGTTGAGCAGCTTGTTGGATCTCCTCTCGCTCCTCTTGGAGCCATCCCGGCCCCGACTCGGCGGCCTTGGTTCGTCGGGGAGCCAAAGCCGCCAAAGGCGCTCGCACACTGGGATTAGACATGTTGAGACATAAGTGTTCATATATAACTATGTATAACATGGGATATGTATATATATATATATAGTATAACTGGGATATATAACTATGTTCGCTTACACACTGGGATATATATAGTGTTCATATATATGGGTAAATTATAATATTTCACAAACCTGAATTAAGGCCATTTGGGGATGATTCCCCTTATTAACTATGATTCCAGTGAGGTCGCAGTGAGGTCGTTGTAATTTACCCATATATATATATAGTATAACTATGTATAACAACTATACTGTCTAAATATAGTATAACGTATTATAGATAGTTATAGTATACTTATTGTATTACTCTAGTATAATATAGTATTATATGTAATGATATACTGTCTAAATATGTATAGTTATACTCTATATATCATACTATTAGACATAAGTGTTCATAGTTACTTAATGTTACTTATTTATGATTCAATGTCATAAATGAGTGATTCCCGGTTTCAAAAATAGTTGATACTACCATAGAAGTATGGGGAAACAATATTCAAATTAGTTCCCCATGTAGTATTTGATAACTATAATGTGATACTAATTTGATAGCTGTGTTCAGACTTATATACTGCATATGATGAGACTGATAAAACCAAATGGGATGAACATGACCAGAACTGACTCGGTCTGAGCATGGTGGGAATCCCTTGGGCGAAGATTGGGGATGGGTGGCGAAAAGAGGATGTGTTAATTTCAACAACCTGGAACACAACACACCAACAACCGTCACCTTCAATTGCAGAACACTTCAGGGGCTTTCCATCCATGCCTGGTTGGTGGTTTCAACCTCTCTGAAAAAATATGAGTTCGTCAGTTGGGATAATTATTCCCAATATATGGCAAAAAAACTGTTCCAAACCACCAACCAGATGCTTTTGTATGTTCTTGGCCGGTTTCCTTTTAATCATCTCTTCAACCACTGGGAATCCACCAGTGAATTTGAAGACCCATGGAGACCCTGAGCATGTTCACAGCTTAGAATCCGTGGGAGACACAGCCTGTGCTTTCTCAGGCATCTTCGCACCATTTGGATTTGTTGGACACTGGGGTCCTTGAAATTATCAAAGGATTTTGGTAAATTCCCCATAATTTTCCCCTTTGAAATTCTTCAATGATATCAAATTGAGCTAACTCCATGCCATTTTCGCCATATCTCAGCCTGAAAACACCGAGTTGCGGCTTGCTTTTGGGCTGCTCGGAGGGTGTCTCCACTTCGCTACAGCCTTCTGCAAAGTTATAAATCCACAGGACGGTCTTGTAGTCGACCCGATCCTGGCTCTTAAGCCGTGGAGTTTTGCTGCTGGCAATGGACTTTGGTGATGGGTGACTTGAGAACTTGGAACTTTGGATGTGAAACCCCAAAGAACCCCTTGTTTTTTTTGTTTTCTTGGAAATTGACACCTGGTCTTGTTTGAAAACACCTGGGTGTCAATAGCTTCCATCCATGATCTCCAAAACCCTCGAGGCAAAAACAGGCACCTGCTCGACGGCTCACATTTTCATACCCATTCTAGGCAGAAGGATATCTGTATGTCGTATCATTGTACCATGCGGCCTAATAATTATGATAATAATTATGGGTATGTCTACACACGCATCTGAATATGGATATATGGATGTATCTACAACGTAAGCGTCTGTAAACCATAGTAAACCACAGTAAACCATAGTAAACCATGGCAAACCCATAGAAACCCACAGTAAACCATAGTATACCATAGCAAACCTTAGTAAACCATAGTAAACCGCTGTAAACTGCAGTAAACCATGCTAAACCATAGTAACCCACGGTAAACCATAGTAAACCATAGTAACCCACGGTAAACCATAGTAACCCACGGTAAACCATAGAAAACCATGGCAAACCATGGCAAACCATGATAAACAATCATAAACCATAGCAAACGAGTATAAACCAAAGTAAGCCCGAGTATATCATAGTAATTAATACATAAATCATGGTAAACCATAGTAAATGACAGTAAACCATGCTAAGCCATTGTAAACCATAGTGAGCACCATAGTAAACCTGGTTATTTCAACCAACCTACCTATTCAAACTCATGCAGTTTAACCCTCATCCACTGGTGCTACTCCAAGTGGCCGGAAAAAGTTCGAAGTCGCTGCAGCAACGCAGCAGTCCTCTCTGCGTCGCTGGTCGCCATGATGTTTTTTGGTGATTAAGGGGATGAATAATTGTGAGATTTAACCAACAAACATTGGGAAAATAGTGGTTGATAATTGTGTTTAATAGGGCTGTAACTGATGTAACTATATATGGGATTTAGTGGGAACATATTGATTAATAATTAATAATGGTGAATCATTGATACAATATTGGATACTTAATGGGAGATTTAATGAGAAAAGTACCCTCCTTCCCTCTGGTAATCAAAGGTGGCAATGGAAAATCCCTTATTTATAGATGATTTATAGATGATTTTCCAACTAAAACCTCCATTTAGTTTAGGGGTTTCCAATTGCCATGAGATGAAGTAGATTTTTTAGCAGATGTTTCCAAATTTCACCATGATCCATAAGTAATGAACGGATCTCAGACATTGGATGGAAAGCGAGGACACCCGGCATCTCATCCCATGAAATCTTCCGCCCGATTTTTCGATGTCGCTGGTGATTTCTATGGTGGAAAAACTTGACCGCCCTGCATTATCCGGATCTGGGTCAAAATGGAAGACCGATGTGGGACCACAGATGTGAATGTCTAGTTTAGTATTAACCATCCATAATTTTGGGGTACCTAATTTTGACCCATACCCATCCCACAAAGAGGCGAAACACCAAAGAACTGGGATAAGTTGGTAAAAAAATAAAAAGGGCGGCCAACGGTTTTTGGTGGTCCTGGTGGATATTTCTATGGTTGGATGGATTTATAAAGCAACACACATCACTGGGGGGGCCTTCCTATACTTATACAACCTTATACAATTGAAGTGTTCAAAACCCTCTGTCGTCCCTTTTCTCTGATTCCTCTGGTTGTTTGATATGATTTCCAGCAAAGGAGTGTGATTCTCCCCAATATTTTTTAAGAACTCCCTGTATAGTCATCAACCACCAGGGATGTAGCAGCCACTGCTCAATCGAAACTTATTGGAATTTTCAGTCCCCATTCTTCTGTATGTCTGCAATTTAGGGGAACACCCCAAATTCCAATGCTTATTCATTATTTTCCCTGTGAATTGCATGTCATTTTCGCGGGTTAATCCCCCATTTTCAGACCAGTCCCTATTTTTATCTATCCCACACACTAACACCGGAGTCCTTTCAGACTCATGCTGCCGCTACCATCAGGCATGGGAAGATCGGCATATGCCTGGAACGGAGCAAATGCGCCGTGGCCACACTGGCAGCGGTGCTGGTGGTGATGGCGCTGCTGCTGCTGCTGGTGGTGCTGCTGCTGCTGCTGATGATTAATAGTAATAATAATCATTATTAGTATGACGGTGATGATTAGAATTCTTACGCTATTGATGATGATGGTGATGATACTGATGATGACGAGGAGGAGGAGGATGAGGATGAGGATGAGGATGATGATGATGATGATGATGATGAGGATGAGGATGAGGAGGAGGAGGAGGAGGATGTTGGTGATTGTTATGAAATGATCCTTCACACAACCTTGACACAAATCAAGGGTACAGCCCCCAAAGATGCAGAACGCTTTAAATTCACCACGATCTTCGAATCGGATTTCCTCTTGTCTGCATCTAACTTTGAGGCTTGAAAAAGTGAAGAACCTCAATCAGGTTTGATAAACTATGATAACATAATGCATAGTGATCTCTTTTTTTGGCTGATTGATAGATGATTTCCCATTTTCCTACACAAATCCAGCTCCGATCCCGCCTCAAATAGCTTGAAGAACACATCACTCAGCTGCGGCAGGAGGCACATCACCTGTAGGAAGGTGGAGAACTTGATAAAGGCATGGGGTATTTACGCCATTGAAGCATCAACATCAACATCACCATCAACAATTGTATCAGGGGATCTTCATCTTCGAATGATATTTGTGTGTGTGTGTGTCCGAAAATGGGGGATTCACCCCATAACTTGTGGCCATTTTAATTGGGGAAAGCAATGATTAAGCAGTAGATTTCGGGGTTACTCCGTTTTCAGACAAACCCATTATAAAAAAAAAACAAACAAATCCACCAATATATATATATATATAATATAAGCCCGATGGATCCAAGTACCTTCTTAGGAAGTACTTGAGGTATGATTTAGGGGGTTAAATTGTTAAATACCTTCTCAGTCAGTGTTTGGATCCATGCAAAAGCAAAGCCTGCTTAGGCTGATTTTGCATGTTGGCGCAAACAATAGGGGGTTATGATGAGTACAACAGCCCCAAAATCGGATTTGACCGACAAAGACTGTGAGATTTGCAAGAAGTTGGACGCATCCTGACCTTGGGGACTTGGGGGTCCTTCAAAGAGCTGTCTCGTCTCCCCTTCTTGGACACTTGGGAAGTTGCTGGAACTAAGAACTTCGGTCATTTTCCCGAAGGGGAAATGGAAGATCCCCTGCCTGGCAGATGTGTTGAACGGTTCAAAATCTCCCTTCAGAAAACACGCCACAACTTTACCCGATCCCAGTGAGGCTGGCCGCTTTCCTTGCCTCAGGCTCCATCAACTGGCACAGCAAATTCTCACCTGAGCCATGCGTCTGGAGATGGAGTACGATGCTGGCGCTCACTGTAGCCCTGAAAGGATTGCACAGTCAGTACTTGGGATAGTCTTCTATGCTGGAGTCTGGAGAATGTACGATAATGCACCCGATGGATATTTTTTGGATGCAGCAGCTATAGATATCATGAAGACAGCCTTCCCACCCAAACAATGAGACCGAGTCCCAAACGAGAGAGTCTTCTCAAAAAACTATCGAGACCAAACGAGGATGACACCAACAAGATAAGGTATTGTAATGCAAAGCCATACAAAATAACCTATACAAACCCAACCTTTCATGATCTCAGATCTTTTCCAAGTGCCCCCTTACTGAACTTTCGCATCCAGGTGACCTTTCTGTACCACAAAGGTGTGCGCATAGAGCTCGTTCTTCTCATTCATGTGAAGATCAGGAAATTCGGTCACTTCCCCCTGGAAAACGAAGTGAACACCGGGGCAACAGTGGAATTACGAACATCCAAAAGTGAGGCCAGGATTTTTCGGAACTCTTGGCTTGAACCCCCTTTACCCTGGCATGATTCATCCTGATTCATCTATTTCCCCAAGCAAGAATCTGAGTCCGGACGAGGCACGTCTTTGCACATCATGTACTTTCAGAGTCATCAGTGCTTTGAGCTTGTGGTCACCAAATTGATTTCAAGAACCAAATTGAACCCTTTGAAACAGTACAGGAACTCAAGTCTAATTATTCAATTGCGGCCACTTTTCTATCCAAATGGTTTCCGATTTCGTCCAAACACATAGAATAGAAATCAGTTTTAAAACAACAATTTTTAGGAGCATGGCTCCTGAAACAAACCAAAAAGTAGCCGATGACCTAAACAAAATCCAAACAGCTTGCGGCGCCCGAGAACATTTCAAGTCACTTTCAGCAGATACCCAGCTCCAGATGGTACCTCCGCTTGAAGCTCTGCTTTCTCTTCCACTTCTGGCTCGACAACCGTGGTTTCCGGCACAACCTCCTGAGCCTGCACTGCTGACTCCTGGGATCTACAAGATGCTGCCAGAAGTTGGATTCTTATCCATCAACTGGAGTTATCCATTCATACAATCAATGGTAATTCTATGGTTAACTATAAAAATAGAGTGATTTTCATGGAGTTTATTCATCTAACTGGAGTTATCCATCACCCCAAACCCTGGTTACTCCAAAAAACACAACTTAGGGGCGACCAACTTAGCCTCGAGTCATCAAACGGGACGTTTTTATGATTTCTGCGAAAACAGCAGTTCCTTCGAAGAAAATGTCCAAAACTCGGAAACGACAACTCATTGGAACATGTTTCTGTTTTCGCACAAAAAACATGATCGATCGCTATATACCAATAGTATCCACTAGATACTCGCACACCAAAACATGTTTAAACAAACATATGTCAACCTCATACCTGGAACGCGCAAGGTGGGGGAGGCCAAAATTTACCATCTTGATGGCTGGTATAACCATCAATTTTGGGTGGTTAACATTATTGGCTTTCCCACATTTAACAGTTATAAGTTATAAGTCAGTTCTGAGCCCACAAACGTGGAAAACTTCACCCCATATATATATAATAGTTATATATATATATAATATTACGTATTGTATAGTTAATATATATAATATTACATATTATTATATATATAGTTATATATATATAATATTAAATTATACCCATAATAAAAATAACTGGTAAAATACTACTAAAAGGGCCATAACATGCCATAACCATGCTTAAAGCATCGACCCCAGCGCCCATCTCTCCTCGGGTCTCGGGTCATCTTCGCTCACCACTCGAATGGTCGGCACAGGCGACACAGGCGACGCGTCCGCGTCGTCCGCGTCCGCGTCGTCCGGCAGCGGTCCAGCGGCCGGTGCTTCCTCCTCCTGGGAGAGCGTCAGAGGCAGCCTCTGATCACCATTTTGAACAGGTAAATCATCAGTAATGGGGGTAAAAACAATGCCATATTTACCACCCATTTTCCTGGGAATGGTTTAATTATACCACCTATTGATGGTGAAATTGGGGATGGTCTATTATTGTTTTACCATCATGAATGATCTATACTTGGGCCATTTTCCATAGCTATGTTAAATAGTTATAGAGGGTAGTTGGGGTAGTTCGATGATTTTTCATTAACACATATTAAAAAGCTTTGTTTTTCCACGATCTTAACGCTGTTTTTCCATGTTTTCCAATTATATAAAACCTTCATGTTCCCATGATTTTGCAGGGTTTTTCCCCTTCACACATCCATTTATATATAGGTTCCCAGCCAGCCATCTTTGACTACCGAAAGGTAACCAACCATTCAAGTCAACAAATTGCCCTGTGGTAGCTAACATAGCTGTGGAAAAGCACCATTTAATTCTACATGGGTACAGTAAACTATCTACAAACGGGCCATTTTCCCAAGCCCTATTAGATTACCAAAGTATTGAGAATCATCAGATTGCCAGATTGCCATGATCATTATGTTTTAGTTGACTATGACGCTGTTTGAGGGCAGTGCCGGCCAGTCATGATCATCATGTGATGTAAACACTACATATTATACACATGACCAATGGTGTGACTTATACACTATGTGTATATATATATATACATACATATACATATACATATACATATACATAATACATAATACATAATACATAATACATTATACATTATACATATACATATACATATTATTATGCATATGCATATACGTATACATATACGTATACATACACATACACATACACATACATAACATAACATAACATAACATTACATTTCATTACATTACAGTACATTACATACATATACAATACATACAGAGAGTTGATCACATGCAACACAGCTGCGGCCTCAACCTCAGCGAGACCATCAGGCTTTGCTTGATCAATGCGGGCCTGGCAACACACTGCGCTGTTGCTTGGGATCATCCGTGGATCATCGGATCATCTGTGGATCATCATCCTGTAAAGCCAATGCAATAGTGGGATACATATAATATATATAATATATATATATACATATATATATATATACATAATATATATACACATAATATGTAGTAGGATATGAAACAACAAATATGGATTAATGTAAACTATTAGTGGGATAATGATGAATATTTCTGATCAATGTTGATCGGTTCTTTGGGGTCGTTCATCATGTTCATCCATTGGGAGTCCCATGGCAGATGGTCATACCATGCCTGAAACCTTCGCGTGACCAACAGGTTGTAGGAATTACCCCCTGGTTATGTCAAAATAGCTATTGAAAATGGCCATAGAAATAGTGGATTTTCCCATGAAAAATTGCCACTTTCAATAGCTATGTTAAATTACCAGAGGGTAGAGCCGATGAAAAAGTCGCTGATTGGGCAAAAATCATTGGGATAATCGGATTCTCCGAGAAAACGAAGAACCAGCTTGGTTAGGGAACAGGATAATATGGTTATGTGCTGCATTTTTTGGGGGCACCCCACACTTGATGGTTTTGGGTGAAGGCTTTTGGGATGCGGCCCTTGGGCTCCTAGGATCCAACATGATCCCGTTGGGTATCACGATATCACATGGCCCCATTGATATTAAAAGCTCCATAGTGTTTAGCATTGGGGGAAGGGATTGTAATCGTTAATGATTATTTGATCATCCAAATGATAGATGAGTTGTCTATTGAAAATGGATAAACATGGTGATTGTCCAACTTGTCCACAGTTATGTTGAATTACCAGATGGAACACTGCATTTGGCAACAAAAATAAATTATAATCATGCAAATTACCAGATAAACCAGTGTTATCCACTGTTATCCATTCTTCATTTGCCAATTAAAATCCGCCAAGTGATAATTACCAGATGAATATGGTAAACCCAATGCCAGAAAGCATCTTCACCAAGCGAACTTGGGGGTCATTCTAGATCATCCCAACTTGGCGGTCTATATTCAAATAATAGACCACTATTTGGGATGGTTTATATTATAATTATCCCATGGTTATTCATGGTTTATAATAATAGACCACTATTTGGGATGGTTATTCATGATGATCCCAGTATTATCCTATATCAATCCACAACAAATCCTGTGAAAACCCGCACCTTCAAGACCTCCTGTCGCGCGTGCGCATAGTCTTGCGCTGAGGGCAGTAAGGACCTGAGTCCAAGTTGTTTAGGGACTCCCTTCAGGGCAAATCTACAGGGAACAATGGACCAAATTTGTTTTCCCACTAGATTTAGGTGGGTTTTCCCACTAGAAAGGTGGGTTTTAGGGTTCGTTTAGGTTCTCGATCGAGGGAAAAACTTCTGAACGAAGCAATACCAGGACCTCAGGGTGACGATCTCAAGGGATTTCAGAATGGCCATTGGGCTACATCAACGCATAGAGAATATCTAATAAGATGTATAATGTTTGTGCAATCATCTAATATTCCGGAGTATTGATGAATATTGTGGACATAAATGGATCCAACCAAAGTTTGAGGAATTGGCACTGGAAAAGGGCAGTGCGGCATTCCCTTGTAGCCACAGGATCATCCTGTCGCTGGACCAAATGTTGTTGCACCAAACTGCTCGGGAATCAATGTTCATCATTACTGATCTGTGGTGTGTTTCTACTGATATGTCATGATATGTGATATGTCATGATCACTATCATCTGGGAGTTTTTGAATCGATGATAATCTATGATTTTGTCTAGATCTTCTGTTATCTGTTCTCATCACATCCATCAAATGTTCATATGTTTTTTTTCGTCAAAAATATGCCTAGCCCTATTTCAAATCATCCATTTCTAGATGGATCCCCTAGGGAAAGCTCAAGCTCGATCTTCAGCAAGACGCTCGTCTCGAAGGCATGGCATAGCTTCGGAAAACACATCCCCATTCATGATCATTCATGGGGGTTTCCTATGGGGGTACCCATTAAATTGATGGAAAGCTACATCCGTTGGATCCAACCCATGGACATGCCCCTAGGCCCCTAGACCTTTCGATGCGAAAAACCGAAAACCTGAAGGGCCACTCCAGAGCCTCAAATGTTGATCAACATATGCATATAGCCCAAATAGCTCAAATAGTGATTGGGTGTGATTGGACATTGATTTAAGGTAATGTTGGATCCTGATTAGTGTGTAGAGGGCCCCCCTCTCCCCCTCCCCCAAACAATACCTATACTCTCTTTAAAGTTGTGCGCCAAAAAATTGTTCCCCAGGAAAAAATCCGCACTGAAGTAAGGATTTCAATTTAGCTAGAGTTGAAATCTAATTAACACTTTTGGCTGATGAACTTGTGATATTTGTAGTACTTTTAGTACTTGTAGTACCTTAAGATAGTACTTGTAGTACCTTGTAGTGAGTGGGATTCAGCATGTTGATTGCGTTACCTTTTCCACCTTAAGTTTGTTATTCAAGTGAAATAAGAGAAAGAAAAAGAGAAAGAGAAAGAGAAAGGGAAAGAGAGAAAGAGAAAGAGAAAGAGAGAGAGAGAGAGAGAGGAAGAGGAAGAGAAAGGGAAAAAGGAAAAGGAAGAGGAAGAGAGACAGGATCAGGATCAGGATCAGGATCAGGATCAGGATCAGCTCTGGAAAAGTTTGCTGCAATTGTGAACCCTGAGAACAAACCTACTAAAGTGAACTGGACCCTCTCATGGCCCACTGCCTTTTGAAATTTGTGGGAAAACTGCTCTTTAATAAGGTTTTAATAAGCGGTCTGATTCTTTTGGGACAGGGAGACAAGCAATATTTTTCAGAAAAAAAACATGCAGTTTTTTTACACAAACATTTGTTTGGACAAAAAAAATGCCCCCCAAGATTTCTTGCCACAATAGCGAACGCCAAACAATGCATGGGTTCAGAATAATTTGCACAATTTTTGGCACAATAGCGAACCTAGCTACTTATCAGGAGCCAACATTACAGAACATGACAAGAACATGTGGCTCCTTGTTGGCTAATTTGATTTTCCAAACAGAACTGGCCCAATTGTCAACCCCAGCCAGGGTCAACCCCTCTGCATTCTTTCACCAAGTTGCTCGAAGAACCAGTTTCGCAGGTTCCGCTTCATACTGCTTCGGCGGCTGGGGGTCTGTCGAGCTTCCACCCAGC
Source organism: Cladocopium goreaui (assembly GCA_947184155.2). Classification (NCBI taxonomy): domain Eukaryota; class Dinophyceae; order Suessiales; family Symbiodiniaceae; genus Cladocopium; species Cladocopium goreaui. Next base: position 42,742 of record CAMXCT020001319.1, read on the forward strand.
CCATATCATCTAACCTTTGAGGCTAACGGGTGGTGAAACGGAAACTCAGGGTGGCCAAGGCAATTGAAATTCAGCAGGTAAAAAATGATTACCCCAAGCGGGTGGATCAATTGTTGAGTTGAAAAATGGTTGAAGCCACATGTTCATACATGTGTGGGCTTGAATCTGACATGTTTTAACTATTTCAAACCCAGAAATCGCCAGGAAAAGCAATTGCCCCGAAACCTTCAGATGTCTTGCCTCCCCTGGAACAGAAAAAACCAGTCCATCCGAGTCCGAATTACCATTGGTAGTGCCTCACACAAGGAATTCAAGCAATTAAACAGCAGCAAACCACATTATCTTGTTACATTATCCAATATATGTATACTTACATATATATATATATATACCAGTACATATATTATATATGCATATTGTTGAATATGTACAATCTATTCACGCCTTGTCTGTCTGACCTTTCCCAATGCGTCAAATCTAATGTGTCGGAGAACTATACCATTTCTGGGTGTTTCCTGAAATCATGTTTGGGGAGGCCCAACCAGCAATTTTTTTGGGTGGACTATGAAATATCACTACAAAACAGTTTATGGTGCAACTCGAATAATTACCCTATTCTAAAAAGGTTGCCCGGTTACCCCATGACTGGAATGAGTCACCATTTCTATTCCATTGGATCTTGAATTGGAATATGAATGGTGCTAAGTCCCAACCCTTGCCACCAAGGGGCATGTCCTGCAATAAGCAGCGAAAAAGGACCAAAATGGTCACCTGTGGATGGTTTTGACATGGCTATAGACCATCCCTAAAAGCCAAGATCTGGGAGAAGATTCACCAAATCATGCCAAATCTAGGGTTTGTGAGAGCCAAATAGCACCATTCCATCCGATTCCCATCTGTTGAGACATTTCCCAGCCTGGAAGCCTCGAAGCATTGACTCCAACTTCCTCAACATCTTAATTTAGGATCAGAAAATATTCAAGCAATACCAAAACCAGGGCTTTTAAGGCTAGACAAAAAAAATTAAAGACCCTGTCCAGGGATGATTTTTCCCATCTTTTCCCCCAATGCCTCACCACCGAAGTTTGCCAAACTTTGGACCTGGGACAAGCGGACATAAAAGCGGCAGCTGATAGAACAATCCAACGGGGCATCTAATGAAACTCAAGGAGGTGTTGTGACAAGTTTCGTAGTGCCACCTCCAGTTCCAAACCGGATATTTGGTTGCTTTAGAAGAACATCCATCGTTTCTCATTTCGATTTACATGCGATTCTTAAAATATGGAAGAAACACATGGATACCAAACCCAGTGCAAGGATCATAATGATCGGTGCTCAGCAATAGGTCTCAAATCTGCAGAGGGTCTTAGAGGGTCTTAGAGGGTCTTAGATGGTCTTAGACATTCTCAGACTATCTACGAAATCCCTCAAAATCTGAACATCTGACTGAACGTCAGTGTGTTCCGAGCTCTCCAACCCTCCATCCTCGCCGGGCCACATCCGGCATTCGCATTCCGAGGACCTCTAAGGTGGTCCCTTCGCTTTGCACCTCGGCTTGGCTCCGACGATCAAGTCATCGATCTATCGATCTGTGGTTTTACTGAAATGTTGATATGGCAAAACTCATCCAAACACCTGCAAATGGGAATTGATATGAATTTATGAAATCTTTAAGATATAGATTGAGAAAGTCTGTTGATAGCTGCTCGAAACGGCTATTCTTAGACAGCGCAGGGGCCGCTTCTGAGACATCGCCAATTCCGATGGGTTCCACAGCACCCGCGTAAAAAATCGCATTTGATCACGAAGAGAAATGAGCAGTGTTCAAAACTCTCGGTCGTCCCTTTATAGTTGTTGAGAACAGATTTCCCACTTTGTTGGATTGTGACAACCCCCAATTAATCTTGGATAGTATTAAAGAAGCCACCAACCTGGATCGTTATGTTGTAGTTCCCCTCGTTGTCACACTGATAAGAACAGATACTTCCAGTTCCGGGCACCTCCAACTCGGCAATCGCAGCTCGCAGCCGCAATGGTTTTTCGCCAACGCTTGAAGTAAAAAAGCGGCTACGTCAACCGCAGGATTCATTGAAAATGGACATGTGTGGGAGTGTTACACTTCTTGATTTGTGCGTGTCTGCACTCCCCCTTTGTAGAAACCGTCAGGTTCTACAACATCCATGACTCAAACCGCTAATTGAAATTTGGACGGCACTGAGCACACATTGGAAATTCCTTTGAGTCTCGCAAAAAAGGACATCTAAGGCTTGTGTGCACTGCAGCGCCAACTCCATTCAAATAAAAAGCTACTCCTGGTGGTGGTGGTTCCCTCGTTTTCATCGCCACGTACCTGCAAAGATAACACCAGTGAAATTCAAATGCCCTTCCAGTTTGTGGAGCTCTGAGACAGCCGCACTCCAGAGATCCATGATAAACTACTCCATAGCGCGTTCTGAAAACTCGAGTTGAGAGCTGCTCGTTCTCGAACTCGTTATACTCATTCTCAAAACATGCTGGATCAGCCCTGATTCGATTCCAGAGCTCAACTTCTTCTCGATTGGTTTCCTGAATGGCACGTTGAACTCCTAGTGGATCTTCTTCTTGTGAACTGCTGCTACTTTCTGATGTGGTAGCGGAGCTCAATTCTTCGGGGACTTCTGGTTCTTCAGCTTGTGGCGCAACATCAACTTCAGCAGGGTGACTTCGGCCATCCTCTCCCTCCTGCTTTGGCAGACTGGGAAAAACACGACTTACTCCAACCTTCCACATCCATTGAAAGGCCATGGTCATCACGACCACCAGCAAGCTGAAAACCACCATGAAAACTTCAAATTCTTTAAAGCTTTCTTCTTCTTTTTCTCCTTTATTTTCTTCACCTTCTGATTGTGCACCTTGAACAGCGGCCAAAAGCAGCACCACTTTCAAAACTGCTTTGGCTGCTTCGATCTTTGGGCTTGGATGGCCATTTGATGCGGGCATTGCCCCCCGCTCTCCTCCAGCGGTTGGCGCTCTGGCATCAGGCGCGGGCTCGCCACCCCCTTCTTGGTGGGCCTCAGCGCCGGTGTTGGCGGCCATTCCAAGCTCCTTTTTCAACATTTCAAACCTGGCACTTGTGAGTGCTTTTGTGCCCAGGTCAGCTTCCATGTGTTCGCCATTTTTGTGGCGAAGTGTCCATTCGCCGCTGGCAATCAATTGACGTGCTGCCAGCGCCCTCATCTTCAGGTGGCGGGTTCTCCAATTCCCACCATCTGCTGTGAGAATGACAGTGGCGGCTTGGTTGTCACTCCAAGCCATCTTCAAGAGATCACCTTGAAGTTCTTCTGCTATGACGGCGACTGACTCGCCAGCTACCAAACTTTCCATTGATTCCATCATCTCGCTTTCGGCTGTTGACAAACTGATCAGGGATTGACGTCCTGATCGCCAAAAAATGGGGCATCCACAGAGCTTGATGACGAATGCTCCGTGGGATTCCTCACCTTGTGGCGAAAATGAGGAATCTGCAAACGCCTCCAAAAGCCAAGGGTCTTCTGCTTTCACATCGAAGACCAAACCATCCATTGGGTGGACCAGCAAATAGCCCAAGACCTGCTTGTAGATCTCGTGGACCAAGTCTGGTGACTTTGTGGTAGCGGAGCCCACTTTTGAGACTGGGAACATCAGCTCCGGTCTCGTTCTGGTCACTAACCAAAGCAGTTCACCAACCTCTTTTTGAGCTCTTTTCACCTTCTCTGGAGTCACTCCTTCTTCAGGCTCCTCAAGCTGGGAACTTTGATCGCGTGTGATGGGGATTTTTCGCTTTTTCACTTCCTCACCACCTTGTGCTACTAAGTCCCGCACGTAGGACTCTTGCGACAGCAGCCAAACATCACGGCCATCATGTTCATGTTTGGTGATTTCAGTGCCCAAAAACCGAACTGGCACTGAACTGACTCGGTCTGGTGTGGAAGTCGTCCACTTTGATTGAAGTTCTTTCATGACTGAAGTGACCACGCTCTCGTCACCTGCAATCATCATATCATCCACATAGGTCATGAGAAGGCCTTTCAGCTGGGGCTCCTCATCTTCAGACAAATCGCACCGCTTGAGAATCATCCAAAGATTTGGTTCAGCTTCCATCGGACTCAACCTCAGCTTTTCTTCACCTTCTCCTTTTGGAATCTTCACTTCCAAAACTCGCAAAACATCATCTCTGCATTCACCCCACAGTTTTGGGGATCTTCTCAAACCATAAACTGCACGTTCAGGGAGGTAGAAGATGTCGATGGGCAAACATCCCTTTTCAACCAAGAGGGATGGTGGCTTGACAATGATCAGGTTTGATGACGACTCCTGATCAATGAAGGCGTTCAGGAAAGCTGTTTTGACATCCAGCGTCCCGGCTTGCCATTGATTCCGGGCACACATCACCAGCATGACGCGGAAGGCAGTGCTGTCAGCACCGCTGGAAAAGTTGCTTTCCTGATCACTTCGGGATTCATAGTTCCCACAAATCACCCACCTCATCTTTCTTTTTCCTCCATTCTTTCCTGGCTTTTTCGTAAAAACCAGCTTTGAAGGCAAAAACTCAACCTTCACTCCTCTTTCTTCTGCAGCTCGAATCATCTCCTCAAGCTGCTCTTTATTGATGCTTCTCATCGCTTCTTTTTCGTTCAAAAGTGCCTGAATCTCATCTTCCGCAGGCATCTTCCACTTTTCCCATTCTTTTGAAACGTCTCTTTGAGAGACGATCTTTGTCTGCAAGACTTCTTCTTCTGGAACTTCCTCCTCCATGGCGACCTTCCTCAGATCGCAAATCAACTTCATTTCTTCCATGATGGTCTCCTCATCATCTCCCACCATGAACTTTGATTCTTCTTCTATGACCTTCCAGATCCTTTCTTTTCTTTTCTTTTCTTCACTTTCTTCAACTTCGCCTTCCAGCCTTCTCACCGCAGCCTTGTTGCGAAGCCTTCTTCTCAAAGTTTGGGCATCTTCAACTTGCCTTTCAATCGCCACCCACTGTTCTTCTGTGGGAACTGCTTCAACTTTTCGAAGGACGCATCGGGTCAGGCGGACTTGACCATTTTCCCCGATGATCCAGTGTCCATGATCTTCTTTTGATGGTGCCACATACTTGGCCACCTCCATTGTAGGGCGAAAGTCATCGCGATTCCACCTCCTCTTTCTGACAACCACATCTGACAAAAATGGCGGCCAGTTCGGAGTTTCATCTCTTCTGATGCTTCTGTTGACGGCGTTGGCATACCTCAATGCCAAAGGCCAGTACTCTGGTCCAACTTCAGCTGCCTTCAAAACTTTTCTGATCTGCGTCTTGGTGTTCTTGATGGCAACCGCAGCTCTTCCATTGACTCTTGGATCGTCACCCGGGGTTTTGGTGACATGAATACCCCGATTCCGTGCCCAAGACAAAAAGGTCTTGGCAAATTCATGGCCACGGTCTGAGTGGATGCGGCCAATGTGATATCCTTCAGTTCGAAGCTGCAGGATCATATCCATGGCGGCGTTGGTAACCACCGTAGCGCTCTTTGATGGTAAGGGAAAAGCCAGCCTGAAGGTTCGGAACTCAAGTTCCTGTTTTGCCTCTTCAACTTCTTTCCTTTGTTGTTCTTCAAAATCAGCCGGGGCATCAGGAAACTCATCTCCCTCCCCCTCTTTTCTTGGCCTTCCTTTCTTTGGTTTCTCTTCACCTCTTGCCTCTTCTGCTTCTTCTGGATCTGCTCTTCCTTCTGCTTCGATCATCGGAGCTTCTTCATCCTCAACTTCATCGGGCTGCTTCATCTTTTCTGTTCCAGCTGGAACAGCCCACACCAAAGCACCGCAAAGGAAGTACTTGGAAGTAGAGGAGTCCACATCTTTTCCTTTCTTCAAGGGGCCAGCTGTATCCAAGGACAAAACGCCAGGAGTGGGCCATTTGACTCGCCGATGGGGAAGACATTGTTGAAGTGTTTGCTGGCACACAGCGCAATCACGCCGATAGGGAACGTGGCCAAACTGGACATGTTCCTGCCAACTCAAAGCTTTAATCTTTGGCGTTCTCCCCAAAGCTGAAACCAGGCCTTTTGCCACCATAGACATCGTCCCTGGAGACCACCTTGACAGTTCTTTGGAATTTCCAACCTCCCCCTGGGACTGGCATTTCATGTAGTTGCCAGCCAGCTCCAAGTCCATGTTGGTTGAAAAAGTCGTTCTTTTTGATGCTTTTCCTCCAAGGTCTTTTGGTTGTAGGTGAGCTCGTGCAGGTCAAACTCTTTTGCAATGGCCTTCCATTGGGGAGTGTCCCAAATGGAGACCACATCTTCATTGTATTGACGTGGAGAAGCCGGTTGTTCTAAGGCAAACCACGTTTTCCCTTCTTTTTCCATAGCCACCCTGACGTACTCCGAAACGACAAAGAGGAGCACCATCCTCCAAAAAAGGAGGTCATCTTCAAAAAGTTTTTCCCTTTCTTCTTCTGTGGCATCAAAAATGCCAAACTCTTCTCCTCCCCATCTTCTTATTGGTCGCGGAGCTTCTGGATTGCCAGGAATTGGAAAATGCCGGAGTATTGACCTTGTTCTGCAGTTTGGACCTCCAACCAAACCCTTCATTTTTCCTTGAAAACACGCAGTGAGAAGTGCTCCAAAGACGCCGTCGTTGGAGAGGACGTCATGGTCTTTGCCTCTCAAGATGTCGATCTCGATGATTTCTTCTGGGTCAGAGCCTTGTTGTTGAAAAGCTCTGGCAAGAGTGAACCCTTCCGATGGCCCTGCGAAAAGATGAACCACAAAGCCATCTCTTTTCCACTTCTTTCTCATTCTTTGATTTCCAGGCAGCTTTGCCCAGTCACCAGGATGCACCTTGAGCTCCTCTTTGATGTCTTTTGGAAGTTGGCTGAACACTGGATGAGTGTCCACCAAGTCGCACATCCATGCGAACTCCTTTTGAAGTTGGGCACCCTTCAGCTTCAAACCTTCTTTCTTTTCTTCTAACTCCTCAATCAACTCCATGGCCAACGCTCGAGGGACTTGTGGACATCCCCCATCTTTGCAAACTGGTAAAAGACCTCGACGTGGATGCTTGATACTAATGCCCTCGTCAGACCACTGGACCTGACACTTCAATCGGCTTGTGAGAAGGCCGATGGGAATGATTGGCTCGATATCTTTCACTTCTGAAACCATGGATCCTCCTGGAGAAATCTTCAACTTCTCAGTGGTGCCATTGGCCAAAGTGACCTGGACAACTGGATACGCAGTTGCATCTTCAAATCGTCTCAAAGGTCGAAGAGGGTGTGTCGCACCACTGTCAATCAGTCCTTGATGTGTTCCACGTCCAATCTGCAGCAGCTTGAAGGTCTTCATGGACTTGATCTGCTGATGGAGTCTTTCCAAAATTTCTTCTTTTGATCCTCCTTCTGATTCTTCTTTCGCTGAAGACGTCGTAGAGGATGAAGTCGGCGGCTCCTGGTATGACTTGAGCAACTTGCTGGCCTCTTCCAGCAAATCTTTCATACTTGTTGTTGATGACGTCGGTGAACCACTTCCGTCTTTCTGAGATTGTTGACCTGTCTTTCCACCTTCTGCCTTCAGCGCCTTTCCCTTCTTTGGACTTTCGCTTCCAATCTTCCGGGGGCAACTTGGCGACAGATGGTCGACAGCTCCGCATGTCCAACATCGCCTTTTCTCTGCCATCTCCTCCTTGGTGATGTCATGCAAAAAGCGACATTCTTTTCCTTTTCTGCAACCAGCATCAGTGAAGAAAAACTTGCACCTTTGTCTTTCCTTCTGCTGTCCTTCTTCTCTTTCATATCCTCGACCTTCTCTTCCACCTTGACTGTCTTCAATCTTTTTCAACTTCGGTTGATCTTTGGTAGAGCTCGAGGACCTTTTCTCACTTAATGAAGCTTGCTCCAACTCCGCCAAGAGATGGTTGGCGAACTGGGTGATGTTGAGATCGCTAGGGGTTGTGTCGACCCCCAAACTGGAACGTACCAGTGACACACGAAATTGTAGTTCTCGATTTGGTTCCACCACCTTTCGCACCAACCTATTCAAGCCCTTGAGGAGCAACGTAGGATCGGGCGGTGTTGCCCCAATCTCCAAAGTTCTTCTTTTCCACCGCAACCAACGTCGTAGAGCGGCAGGTGCTTCTGACAAAACTGAGACTTCTGCCGGATCTTCAAGAGTCTTCAAAAGGAGTTGCTTTTCTGTCACTCCCCCTGGACTGTAAAGAAGATGAAGGTAGGTGATGATGCCGAACACTTCAAGGCGGCGAGAAGCAACCAACTCTTCCTTGACTTGTTCTGGAACGCTTTGAAGCACCATCACTGAAACTCGTCTTTCCAGCCTTTGCCACTTGATGTCCTGCAAACAAGACGGTGTAGCATGGCCGTGTTGAATCTTTTCCAAGGGGGCGAGCTGCATGTGATCCTTGTACCACGCCTCAGCTTCTTTGATTGTCAACTTCCACCATTCTTCTGAAGATGATGACATATCAGCCACCAGTGGACCAACCATCAAAAGCCAGTCTCCCAGCTGCAATGGTCCTGTTGTTGGGTTCCAAGACGGCAACACAGGTAGATCAGGAATTCCGGTCCTCACGATCTCCATCCCTTTCACCATGCCTGCCTCTTCTTTCCCTTCTGTCATTTTTCGCTGCATCTCCTTCATGGAGTCGATCATCAACGCCATGAACTCCAGTGACTTCTCTGTGAATTCACCTTGGCCCGTAGAGCTTCCCTTTGGGGGTCTACCAGCCTCCTTTGGCGGATCTTCTGGGGGTCTACAGCCTCCTGATGTCTTTGGGATCGAAGAACTTCCAACCTTTGGGGGGTCTGCAGCCTCCCTGGGACAGTCCTCGAACTTTTGCTGACGGCTTTCAACTTCCCTTCCATAGGCTCCCAACCTTCTCTGAAGGTCTTCGTCCTTTCTTTGGGGGTCTACAGCCTTACTTTGGGGGTCTGCAGCATCCTTTTGGTGGTCTGCAGCCTCCTTTTGGTGGTCTGCGGCCTCCTTTTGGTGGTCTGCAGCCTCCTTTTGGTGGTCTGCGGCCTTTCTGCGAGACACGGGCTCAATTCCTTTTTGGTCAGGTGTATGATACTCTTCTGCGGCATCTACCTGTCTATTTTCCAACTCCTCCACACGCTTTGACAACCTTCTGTTTTCCATCATCAGTGATTCAACATGTTGCCTAAGCTCTTCATGCCTCCTACGTTCTTCTATCAACCTCGCTTCTTCAAACTCCATGAATTGAGGACGTTGCAGTGGCATGTTATACATCATGTCGAGTCTTCGAGGAAGCAACAGAGGAGCTTGTTCTTCCAACATTCTCCATTGCATCAGCTGCTCATTTGTAAACAGAGGAGTTTGTGGGGTGGCAGCAAAACCAACATCCGGTCTATTGGCAACTGATTCCATCCCATCTCTACTGCTTTGAGGCTGAGTCACTTGTGGTGTGGCTGCCCCAACCCCTTGTCCTGACGAGTCAAGAGCACCACCATTCGCATCTTGCCGATGATATTGAGGAGAAATCGGCACCACTGAAGGAGCTGCTGAACCTACCTTTCCCTTTTCACTTGCGGGGGTCGGCTCAACTGCTGACGGGCTTTTGGAAACATCTTGAATTGGCTTTACAGTTTCTGACTCCTTTTCACCTTTCTCTTCTGAGGCTACTACTGAAGTTTCAGCTGCTACCAAATCTTTTTGCTCCCTTTCCAACCCTTGTCCTTGATCCTCCAGAGGTAGTTCTTGGTTTTCACGTTCAAGCCTTTCTTGAGCTGCTTGCATTTCACGTTCACCTTGTTGGAGTTCCTGTTGAGTGGCCCTTCTCCTACCATACAACGAGGTCATTGGAGTTGATCACAGGGAAGAGCTTGGGCTCATAACCTAAGGAAGCCACCAACCTGGATCGTTATGTTGTAGTTCCCCTCGTTGTCACACTGATAAGAACAGATACTTCCAGTTCCGGGCACCTCCAACTCGGCAATCGCAGCTCGCAGCCGCAATGGTTTTTCGCCAATGCTTGAAGTAAAAAAGCGGCTACGTCAACCGCAGGATTCATTGAAAATGGACATGTGTGGGAGTGTTACACTTCTTGATTTGTGCGTGTCTGCAAGTATAACCCAATGTAATTTTATCAACCAGCAATCTTTACCAGTTATACCATGTTATACCCACATATTATATATATATATATATACACACCATAGTCTCATGGTTGAAATATCTTCAAATTCCTATATAAGTTCATATCATTTCATCAACCCACCGGGCGTTTTCTCAAATCCATGCTGAGTGGCGACGATCTTGCTGCACAAACGATCGAAATGGGCAACCTCAGGACGCTCAGCGATTTTCGTGCTCACTTCAACAATGCAGGGATGGATCCATTGGTTAATCATCAAATATCTGGGTAAAACATAATATTTCACCAATCTGAATTGTTGGGTTTGGGGATGATTTCCCTATAAAAACCATGATTCCAGTGGAGAAAAGAACAGTGAGGTCATTATAATTTACCCAGAAATATCCAATATTTCGGAGGGATGGATCCAATATTTGGGTGCAGCCTACCCAGTGTTTTCCATGTGAAACACATCACCGTATCTGCTTCAGATATGTCTGTTGCAGATGTATCGAATTGTATCGATGGTGGTTGATTCAATTCCCACTCTTTGTCAAACGGGGTGCGTGAGCATGGTTGCCTTTGAGATTTCACTCCCTACGGGTTTTGACGGACAGGGTCCGCTGTGTATACCGACTGGTATGCATATGCATGCTGCAATCAAATCGCCACATACGCTTGCTATTCATGTCCAAGTCCTGTGCGGCTTGCAAAGGGTTGTTTCTTCTCGTCCTTGTACTTTCTCTTATGCAATGAGATTCGTCCAGTAGGAGCCAACTCTTGATATTTGATGCATGTTTCCAATCATATTCCGCTGGAAACCTTCCCAGTTGTCTCAGTGCCAACTTCGGGAGTTCTGTGTTATAGACTTGTTGCCTGGGCCAGGAAGGAAACAGGATACATCTCTCATGAGGATAGGCTGAAAAAAACGCACTGGTTCTTTCACCAACTTCCAACCCTCAGTTCAACACAAATCCACAAATATCACATCTTCAAAGGTGGAATGCCTTTGAAAACACCAACCCGTTGGTTCGGATTCATGAATTTCATGTCCCCAAAATGAACATCGCCCTGCCTGGGCTGCTCATCTGAAACTTCAAGGAATCCCATCCCAATGGTTCACAAGGGGATTCACACATGTTGGCTATGACTACCAGGTTCCCTTTGGTATCGCTTTGGTATCCCTTGGTATCGCTGGCTTTTACCCCTCGTCTTCAACATGTTTGATGGTTGGTTCCGCCATTTTTTCAGCATGTTTGATGGTTCAATCCCTCAACCAATTGCTGTAGCTGTACTATATATATATATTGCTGGTTATACACATCCCATTATTCTCCCATGATCATCTCACTACATGCCGTTGTCATCCCTCTATTCTACAACCCGTTAACCCATTATGATACCCAGCCTTGTTTATTAGCTATACGCATTCACACCTGTAGATGTCAAGATTAAGTAAACGTATTGTTGTGCAATTATGTTAAAATATGATATAGTTATATATATATATTATGTCATTATCATCAGAATCCCAATTATAATCCCATGAGATTCCCATTATTCTTAAACCCATTCGCCCATTTTACCCATCATTAATTATCCCATCACTCTCCTAGCCCAAGTTGTCCTTTATATATCAGAATATCATAGAATATCGCCATAAAAAGGCTAATCTTCATCCCCATTGGTAAACCTTCCCATTAACCAGTCAGGGGCCAGTCCAAATCTTTCCAAAGATTTTTTTTTTGCGACCACCAAAAAGATAGACAAACAAGAACTCTGCAAATTATGGGGAACACCGCGTAATTAACCTATCTACACCATGCTGGAAACATGTGATAGTATCTTTTCTTTGGCTATGACATACAAAAAACCATAATCGGGATAGTGATACGAGGACAAAATTGTCCCAATAATAACAATAACAATGACACTACTAGTAATTCTATAATAATAATAATCATCATCATGAATTTAAACACACTGTGGTTAGTTTGTTTGGATTATTTTTTGGCGGGGGATAACATGGATAACTAACATAGTGTTTCTATAATCAACTCATCATCAACATCATCATCATGATAATAATCACCAATGCTAAACAAAACATACATAATATGATTATTATGATGATAATGACACTTTTTATAATCATAATCATCATACCAATGAAACATAATACTCATAATAATCAAAAATCATCATAATCATCAGAACAAAAACACATCATATTCATAATGATAATGATCACAATAACAAACTGGTTGGTGGTTTCGACCCCTCTGAAAAATATGAGCCAGTAGGGATTATTATTCCCAATATATGGAAACATAAAGCATGTTCCAGACCACCAACCAAATATATTCTTATATACTCTATCTATTTATCTAACCATCTAACCAAGTAAGAAACCAAGTGACTAACAGTGACTAACTGACTAACTAAGTAACTAAGTCACTAAAACACCAAGAAAACAATTATCATTCATAATGATAATATGTATATATATATATAGATATGATAATTATGTGTAACCATCATAATAACATAACAACCCGATGGTTATATATATATATAAAATATAATATATAATATAATATATATATATATATATGTATCCCAACAATAACCCCCAGTCTCATCACTCCAAGAGACCGATCGCTTCAGCCAGGGTCTCCCCTGCGAGCGAAAGCCCTCGAAGGCGCAGGCCATGCGACAAAACGCCGCACGCGTTAGGACCTGGGCTGTTTTGCTCGGAGAAAATGCCAGGGAAAATGTAGGGTTCACATGGGCAAATAATGGAAAATCTGGGATTTTTCCAGTGAACATGTGGGATTTCTGGGTTTTTCATATGGAAAACCATGGGAAATCTCTGATTTCATGGTGGTGTTTGTCGTTTTTTTCCGTGAAAATGCGGGTTAGCATGGTTTAATAGGAGGGCTTGGGATGTTTATCTGGAAAACTTTGGATTGTTTAAGCGACAAATCAATATTGTATGTACAGTAACATATTTTAAGATAAACGCTTGGATTTTTACCAACACTCAAGACATGAACCGATTCAAAATGATATCTAGATATGAACACTGGAGTTAAAATCCATTCGAAATTGGTGAAACCAACGAACATTGAGGGTTTGATTGACCAATGATTGGTGCTCCGACGAGGAACAATGGAGATAGTCCTCTCCGTAGTCACGTTTCCCTACTGCAATAAAAAAAATCAGGATAACAGGCAGTGATCAATGGTGAAAACGACCAGTGGTAAAACAAGATGTAGTATTTATACTGGTTGGTGGTTTTAACATGTTTTACCCATCTTGAAAAATATGAAAGTCAATGGGAAGGATGACATCCCATACATTATGGAACATAAAATTCATGTTTGAAACCACCAACCAAATATATTCATTCTAGTGATACCACCCGTCCAGGGGACTTGAGAGGACCCCATAAAAAGTAAGTCCCGCTGGAGATGTGGCGTTTTACTAAACGCCTGGGAAATCAGGCTGGAAACAGCATCTAAAGAGGGGTTGTGACCTCAAGCAAATAACATAGATATGAGTCAAAAAACCCGAGCCCCGAAATGTGAATAGCATTGAATAGCCACAGAACTGGTAAATCTATGTTCCCGAAATATCATGTCGAATGAGTTTTGATCCCCCAAATCACCTGCCATTCCGCCATGGATTTTCTCGAACCAAGTCACTTCAGGCCCACTGTCCTAAGCTGCCAAGAGCCAAATTAGAACACTGCAAGGGGGTACCTATTTCTACATGGGCTTCACAAAATGGGGGACCACCCAGTCATCCTGGTCATGTTCATTATTTTGTTTTTTCCGGGTACTTCAATTTGAGAAACACACGTGTACGTTTACATGTAGATAGATAGATTAGATTAAATTAGATTGGATTAGATTAGATTGATGAGATGAGGATTAAAATTTTATTAGATTATATTAGACAGATAGATAGACAGACAGACAGATAGATAGATAGACAGACAGATAGATAGATAGATTGATAGATAGGTAGATAGATAAATAAATAAATAAGATAGATAAGACAGACAAGATAGATAAGATAGATAAGATAGATAAGATAGATAGATAGATAGATAGATAGATAGATAAAATAAAATAGATAAGATAGATAAGATAGATAAGATAGATACGGTAGATACGATAGATTAAAATAGATAATATAGATAAGATAGATAAGATAGATAAGATGGATACGATAGATAAGATAGATAAGATAGATAAGATAGATAAGATAGATAAGACAGATAAAATCGATACGATAGATACAATAGATAAGATAAATAAGCTAGAGAAGATGGACACGATAGACAAGATATACAAGAGAGACAAGATAGACAAGCTAGATAAGATAGATAAGATAGATAAAGTTAATATTCAGATAGATAAGGTAGGTAAGAAATAAGACAGATAGATCGATAGATAGATAGACAGATAGACAAATAGACAGATAGACAGATAGACAGACAGACAGACAGACAGATAGATAGATAGATAGATTAGATAGATTAGATAGATTTGATGTGATTTGATTAGATTAGAGTAGAGTAGATTAGAGTAGATTAGAGTAGATTAGATTAGAGTAGATTAGATCAGAGTAGATTAGAGTAGATTAGATTAGAGTAGATTAGATTAGAGTAGATTAGATAGATAGATGGATAGATAGACAGATAGACAAATAGACAGATAGACAGATAGACAGACAGACAGATAGACAGCTAGACAGCTAGACAGACAGACAGACAGATAGATAGATCGATAGGTCGATAGATCGATAGACCGATAGATCGATAGATAGATGGATGGATGGATGGATAGATGGATGGATAGATAGATAGGACCGGATATATAGATTATCTGAATGGTTGAACGTTGGGGTAAGCTGAATGTAGGATGGGTAGTGTTTGGTAGTGTTTGTTCAAAGAACAAACAACAGCTTCTGCGATTCCAAAAGTCTTTTGAATTTTGGCCCATCCTTAATAAAATCATATAATCACACTCCAGCAAATGCGAAAATCATGCTATGTATTGCTATAGTAGCTCCCCAAAAAATGAAACTCTAAAATAGATCACCGCTGAAGAAACCCTGATCCGCCGTGGCAGTGCCTCCGCCGTGGCGGCCAAGGATCTCGACCCAAGACGAAAAAACTTCGACAGCAGTTGATGATGCTGGTAATCTCCACCTGTTCGAAGATGAACTCCTGGTGTGGGCGGTGGGAAAAACAACTGTGCGAAAAACCCAGCAACGGTTTGAGCAGCTGTGAGGCAGTTCTGTGAGCTTTTGGGAAACCACAAAGGTGGATTTGTTGCGGTCCCTATATGATCTATATGTCTCTATGTTGGGAGAAGCTGCCACAATGGATGGAAGTAATCGAGACAGCCAAGAGATCAAAAGGATGAAATCCCATGCCTGGCGCTGACCAAAAAAAACAATATACATTCAATCATTCAAGGAAGGGGGCGTTTTGAAGGGGAACATGTATAGGAAAACCATGGAAAACCTACCAGTAGCATGGAATATCAGGGAATCTTTCTGGTGATTTATTTGACTCTTGCTTGGCGGCTAAAATCCACAACGCTCGTCACTTTGGCTCATCATGAGTCATGCAAGGTCTTTTTGGGATCCTTCTGACTGGGTTTTGATATTGGTTTTGATATGGGTTAAGTCGGTTTGTTGTCTCTGACCCTTCACACCTCATTGTCTTCATCCTCTTCCTCATGCTCATTTACACACCTCAGTTGGCTATCCGCCACTGGTTGCACTGGTCTGCATCTGCTATCCATGCTATCATATTCACCGTACCCCAATCAAATCACATGGAGGTAAATCAATTTAAATCAATTTAAATCAATTTGAATCAATTTAAATCAATTTAAATCAATTTGAATCAATTTAAATCATTTAAATCAATTTAAATCAATTTAAATCAATTTAAATCAAATCCAATGATTCCTAATGATGAATTACCCTGCAAACAAAGCTAAGGTCGAGCGACTGAGACCTCGTTTCTTCTGCCTGAGGACGGGGAGGAGTTGAGAGTGGATTTATTCAGAATGAGTATTCTCAGATTGTTTGAACATACCTCTGAAAAGTTGAGCCATCATGGGATAGTTACCCAATAGCCAAACACTATGTCCAGTGGCCTCGCAGTGAGAGGTTTCATGTGTCATGTCGTATTTAATGGGTATATCAATAAGTAGCTTAATGGTGTATGTATATATGTATATATATATAACCAACAAGAACTATTTGGGTTTGAAAATGGTGGAATTAGCCATCAAAAATACGGATTTAGAGAGACATAATGAGTATATACTAAGACATATATCACCAACCATATATGCTGAATATGGGCGTCGTATCTGAAAACCGTGGATTCGCACGAGAAGAATGGCCATGAACTGATAGACATTGTGAGGACTGACCAATGGATAGCAGGAATCAGAATATGTTGGATTCCTTATGGGGATGTTACACACAGGAATCAACCATAATAGGTCTTCATAGGTGCAAGCCAAGAGAGAATGGAAGTTCAATATTCAACATGGAATATAGTAACTGATTGGTACTTGTCTAAGTATATATATATACATATACCATCCCTTCCCTTACGATAAGTTTCACCCCTGAATATGGAGAACATCATCGACTCAACATTTGTTCAGGATGTGGATGATCTTCCACAAGTGCCCGTTTATGTGGCCCATCTTTCACTTTTCTTATGCCCCCATACCCATAGCAATGTAGTGCTCGAATCAGGTTTATTAATCAGCACATATATATATATATACACATACACTATACATACACATACACACATATACATATATACAATATATGTATATATATGCATGTATACATAATATATATATGTACATAAAGTATATGTATATAAACATATGCACATAACGTATATATATATATATGTACATAATATATATACATACATTATATATATATATATTATGTATACATTATATATTATATATTATATATATATTATATATTACATATACATTATATCTATATATATACATTATATATACATTATATATATACATTATATATATATACATTATATATATATACATTATATATATACATTATATATATATACATTATAAATATATATACATTATATATATATATATACATTATATATATACATTGTATATATATACATTATATATATAATATATATATATACACGTAATATATATATATATACATAATATAATATATATATATATATACACATTGTATATATATATACACATAATAATAAATATATATATATATGTCTATTCCTCTATAGTTTAGCCTTTTTTAAAGTCTCGTAAAAATATTTTTGTTATCTAGCGTACGTGTAGTGACGAGTGACATGAACGGGGGTATGAACGTGTGTGTGAACGACATGCGTGCGAGTGAACGTACATGCGAACGTATGTATGTACGAGTGAGCGTACGTGCGAGCGAACGTGTGAGCGTACGTCCGTGCGTTTGCACGGTCACTCGCCACGCGCGCGCGCGCACGTACGCAAAATAAGGTCGACTTGAGTCGACCTTATTTTTGCACGACCCTGCCTCTTTAGTATTGATTTAGTATTGTAGCGCTTTGCACGTACAGAAATAAGGTCGACTCCAGTCGACCTTATTTTCGTACGTGCGCGCGCACGCGGCCAGTGAACGTGCAAACGCACGCACGTACGCGCACACGTCCGTCCACTTGCACGCACACGTCCGTTCACTCGTTCGCTCACACGTGCACTCGTCCGTTCACTCGTTCGCCTTACGTTCGTCACCACGTCCGTTAGCCACTCGTACCCCCTACGTTCACCGCGTCTCTTGGAGCTTTAAAAGCATTGTTTACGAGGCTTTAAAAAAAGCTAATCTATAGTATCAAGGGTTCATGAACCCTGCGTTGGGCTTCCCACTCTTGTGGTATGACCTTCGTCGTGGGGTTTCTTCTAGCCGCCCTGACCCATCCGACCGCCTCTGCTTGCATGGTTGGAGGAGGCATCCGTTGCAAAATTTCTTTGCTAATGACATGGCCTTTGGCTCGCAGGAATTCGCTTGTCTTAGTGACTTAGTGACACATGGTGCTGGGAGATACAGCATATTACCACATGATTATCCATGATTCACCTGCATCACTGACCATGGATGGTCTGAAAAAAAAGGTCACACTTTGGGATCCCCGGTCAAGAAGAGGGGTGCACCTGTGGATTTTTTCACCGGAAGGTCCGCTTTGGTACCGAAACACTGGAGATGCCAAAAGACCCAAGTTGCGGCAATTTTATAGGAAACATGTTGATGAACCGAGGGTTTTCCAGTGGCGTGTTTGTCGAGGCCACCATTCCAGTCATAGGGCTTAAAAAAAAAGCTCCTACGTCAAAGGGTACAATTAAGCATGCCAAACTCATGGCAAAGGCGGAAAAAACTGCGGTTCTTCTGCAAATTCATCTTCCGGACTTGCAGTCATCGATCATCATCCAAAGCTAGAGTTTTGATTCTATAGGCTGTCTATATGTAAAACAATAAAATATAAATATCTATACAAATGTATATAAATATAAGTATTGATTGACATGGCCGTAAAAAAGGCAAATCTGCTTGGAGGATGGTTGGATCTACTTGAAATATTTGGCTTTACCGATATATGATATATGTATCAATGTGTATATTCTATACTGTATATGTGATATTATAGTGCCAAAAAAAAAACGCATATCTCATTGCATCGCAGTATACGCCTGGCATGGGCTGGAAGACACTCTGGAACCTCGTTCGCGAGTGCTGCTTTGAGGAAATGACGGGAAGTTTTATGGGCATGATGATCATAGATATTTATCATAGATATTTATAGATTCCATCATAGATATTTATCATAGATTCCATCATTCTATCAATGATCAAATATCTGAGTATAGTTTATCTTCATAGATATTTATAGATTCCATCATGATATCCAGCAGTGACCTTGGATTATTTGGATTGTACAACGACATCGGATTATCGACGATATCATGATCCATAAAACGGATTTTATATTCAATATATATATATATTTTATGATGATTGATGATATCTTGTTTAAACTCATTGATCATGATATCCGACAATGACCAGCCGGAAGTTTACCAGAGGGTGATTAGGTTATCTCTCCAGCGCCACCAGGTTGCTCAAGTTTGAACATGATTTGCGACCATCTCAAGGAATCTCAATAGGAGCATAATGTGAAGCAGCTAATTTCTGTGACATACGTTTTATAGAAATATTCACCAATCCCCAATGATCAACATAGGGAGAATCGCTGACTCTTGGTTTGAACGCATCTCTTGTCGACATGTTCTGATCACCAACATGCTCTGGTGATGTCAATCCATCCGCACAAAAGGTCGGTTTCCCAACTGAACACGGAGCCCATGACTGATAAAGTTCCAAAAGACAATCCAGTAATCATGCATTCATATTTTGAGACAATTACTGTTCAACTATCGTGGACCCCATCATTAAGCTTTGACACGGTTTCAATGCTGGAACTCACCATAGATGGGTGCTAGAAACAATCCCACAATGGGGGAGGTGTATGTCATTGGCTTTCCCGAATTAATCAATACCTGGTTAAGGTGGTGCAATAACCATCTTGAAAAATATGAGTCAATGGGAAGGATGACACTTTGCCACTTTGCGTCTGCTGTGCCCTTTGGCACTTGGTCTCTTGCATTGCTACAAACTGCCTGTACAGGACGAGGTTCAAGTCACAAGGCCATGATAGTCGGGCTGGACTACTCCATCGTCCTCAAAAACTTGCGGTTTGGAGCAGGTGAGCTCAATGGGGAGTTCCTGGCGCAAAAGCTTGTGGTCAAATGTGTTCTCCACAAAGCGGCGCACTGCTCGACCCAGAGCTTGGTTCAGGCCTGCAGGGTATACCTTGCCTACAGCTGTACGAAACACTCCTGTGGCATCTCGCCCTTGCAGTTGTTCGTGGGCACCCTTGTGATGGTGACATCGTCCTCCATTGCCTGTGGTGAGGAGCTCGTGCCGAAAACTGTCAAGTCGCAGGAGTAAAATTGTAGTGGGTTTCTTAGCGGGCGATCCCACCACACACTGGTCAAAACTGGTCACACTGAAGCAGTTGAGGGTCTTGCATAGCCTGGCAAATCTGGAAGACCAAATGCTGGCTGGGTCATGGCGCACCGCCCACAATGGCCATTGCGGATGTTCTGCAAAACCGCACCCCCCAAAACGGGCCAATTCCAGCAAAATTTCAAAAATGAAATAGACCAGCCGCGACCCAATTCGGACCTGCATCCACTCCCTGGCGTTCAACGCTGGGAGGCCGTCAGGATGGCTGCCAGTGCGAAGTGGTCGTGGTCCGTCGGGTAGGAATCGGGCAGCAGTGAATGTTTCACAAGGTGGGCCACCACCTGCGCCAATGATTTGCCCCGCCCGGATGCGCTCGAGCCACCAGCTTGTCGCGTTGCTGGTGGCTAAATTTCCATCCTTTTTCTGCATACACATATCGACTGATATGGTCATGATATGTGTGCCGCCTTCCAGTGGTGTGTCTTCGATGACTTGGTGGAGGTCTTGAGATCTCCGGTAACCACTGAAGTAATGCACGAAGACCAGCCATTTGATGTGTAGCCGAGCGGCTTCACGTGCAAGGCCAGCATTGGCAAAGACCCCGTCACCTGCATTTGGGCCATGTGGCGCATGCAGAACAAAGGCTGGCATGTCCTCTTCAAAGAGATGAACTTGCGGCTTCTCCGGTGGTTCGGCAGGAGCACATCTGCCTTGCAGTTCTTGGAATGCGGCTCCAGGGGCTTGCGTTCTAGCCTCCCATTTGAGCTTGAAGGCTAATGCATCTGGGGTATTGGGGGGCGGTAGCAGCGGCCCGTGGATCTTGAACGGCGGCAGGAAAGCTTTGGTCTTCCACCATCCTTGTGTCCTCATATCCCCTGCATATTGCTTGCCCTCATTGTCCAGGCGTTCCACCTCATCTTCCGGCGCCGGGGGAAAACAGTGCTGCAGTGTGAGGAGGCAGGCAGGGCAGTCATACAGGTGCATGAGGAGCCGTGCTCTGGCATGGTAATACTTGCCGCACGCATCACATGTGGCGTGGAGTGCGTAGTATCGTTCGATTCGTTTGTATCCATGTGCTCTGGCCGCATGGGATGCTAGTCCTCGTTTGGAGGGGAAGCAACGTTGGCATAGGTCGCATTGCCATTTGCTTTGCACCTGTTGTGAGTCAACTGGCAAGACCCCTCCATTTGATTGGAAGACTCGGCAAAATCTGTCAAGGGAAACCTGTTTTTCGGCAATGGCCGTGCAGTATTGCAGGCCCTTCCATGACGTGTCGAGGGCGATGATGGGTAACCACACCTGAATGTCATCTGAGACTGGGGCAAAGGCGACGTCGTAGTGCATGCGGAACCATCTGAAAGCCTCTTGGCATGCGGAGATCCAGGAGAGGTCAGTGTAAGCGTCTGCCATGATCAGGTCCCAGAGCACCTGGGGGCAGGCGACTGTAATCCGCTTGAGGTATCGGAGGCGTGCCACTTGGAGCGCGTGCTTGGGTGGTAAGATTCCCGCCAATGCTGAAACAGCGTCTGTATCCAAGTGCAAAGGGTTCACCCCTCTTAGCTTGCTCTTTACCATGAGGCCATAAGGTTTGCGCAGAGCGTTGTGCCATTTGTCCCATTCCTTGGGTGCAACGCCAGTCCAGACATGTGCATTGTACATGAATTGGCTGAGGGCAGTGGACTGGAAAACTTTGGATTTGGTCCGCAGGGAGACATAGGGCTTGTTGTAGAAGGCTCGGGCCAGTGTTCCCCATGTTGAGCGGGCTAGGGCACTGCGTTGCTGAATTTCTTTACCATGTACATTGCCAGCTTGGATCCATGTGCCCAGGTGTTTATACGCATGCGTCACTCGAAGGGCGAAGTGACCTTGGTCTGTATGCCATTTCAGCTGGGACTCATCTGCTGCAAGTGACATCTTTTTGCTTTTGGAGCCTTTGCCAACAATGTGCCAGAGAACTTCAGTCTTACCTTGTTCAAAATTGATGATCAGACCCCTGCGCTTGGAGGCAACTGTCATGGCTTCGACTACTGCCTGGATCCCTGCTTCAACTTGCTGGTTGGATTTTCCATGGATTCCGAATGCACAGTCGTCAACAAATGAGATATCGAAGCATCCTGAGGATGGGAGGTCGTTGGCCGTGGTGAAATCTTCACATAGCTGCTGTCCACCATACCACTTCAAGTCAGGGTGAGCTTGGAGTTGTCCCTTGGCATCTCGCAACAAGCAAGACATGACCATGTTGAACAAAATGTCCCCAATGGGGTCTCCAGGGCGTGTGCCTCGTCGGGTACGGCATGGCTGTGGGATTCCATCAATGAAAAAATGCGTATTAACCATCACATCCTTCAAAATGGCTAGCATGTGCTGGGTTACTCCCTGCAAGGCAAAATCATGATCCACGCTTTCGGCAATGGTCTCGGCAATGTGGTCCTGAATGCCCAACGCTGTGAGCACAGTTTGCAGTTTTGCCAGGTCGCCATCGCCAGGGAAGAGTGCTTCCCGGATCACACTGTAAAAGGCGGCCCGCACATCAAAGAAAACAATGGCGGCGGGACACTGCTTTTTGTGAGTCCAGTGCCAAAACGTCTGGAGCACATGATGTGCCATATCTGTGCCTTGTCCCTTGCGTCCGCCCAGTTGCAGTGAATGAATGGACTGGGTCCATGCCTGTTCGAGAGGGCTTCGCAGTGTCATGTGATAAAGCTTCGCAGTGAAATCGGAGACAAAAATAGATCTGTATCCCTCGGGTTCTGAGGGATGCAGCTTCCCTTTGTGGAGTGGGAAGAGTCTTCCTCCCTTCCATGAAAGGGGCTCATGCGAGTGGGCAGCACACTTGGTCGCCAGTGCAAGAAATTGTCTGGCAAAAACCTCGCCCCCAGCTTTCAAAAGGGCTGGAGGGAGACCATTTGGCCCTGGCGCCCGACCTCGTTTCAGCTTGCGGATACCTTGATGGATGTCCCAGAGGGAGGGGAACGATCCTGGGTCTTGGATATCTAAAGCATGCCGGGAGAGGTGCTTGTCCAACGAAGCCAACTCATTAAGGTCAATGGTTTGTCCAGCCTCAATTTTTGCGAACTGTTCCATCCAGATCCATTGTCTTTCTTGAAAGGTTTTGGTGAGGGTGCCATCCTCCTTGCGCAGCATGGGGAGAGGGCGCAAGGATCCCGTGCTCTTGCGGTTTCGGCCTCCTAGGCGCAAGAGGGTGCGAAACACTGTGCGCAAGTCCCCCAGGCTGTCAGAGTTCTGCAGATGCACCAACAGTTGATCATAATAGACACCTAGATCTTCTCTCACTGCTTTTCGGACCTGTTTTTCAATTGGCTTGAGTAGCTCTTTGAACTCAGGTGACTGCGCCATGTTCCAGTTCCGGGCACAATCAAGCATGTGACGTTTCATTGCGATGGCTTCCAGCGTAGAGGCTCGTAGCTGAGGCCTTCTCTTGGAACGCGAGGCACATCCAAAAAATTGACATCCAAGTTGATAGATCTGCTTTTCAAACCAGGCAGTATGCGCTTCAACTGAAGTGGACCATACTGGAATTGGCAAGGTGGCAAGGGCCTGTCGAAATGCAGAGGTGCGATCAGGACACAAAAAGGCTTGTTCATCCCACATAAAGGGTTTGCCAGCCGATACTCTGTGTCTGAGAATGCCATGAACCCGAAGGCAAAGCGGCAAGTGATCATCATGGCAGAAAGTGGTGTCAAAATCGGCAATAACCTGCGAATCAACTACGATGTCAAAAACTCTTTGTGGGACTAACACGTAGTCACGTCGGTATTTGGCACCATTGGAGTGGGTCCATGTGTGGTGATGCCCAACGTGAAAGTGTGCAAACGTCGATGGGACAAAGAGCTCATGTTCCGTCATGAAATTGCCAAAAAGTCTCCCTTGTGGATTGAGCTGTTCAGCTCCCGCTTCACCGGTGAAAGGAGAATAATCCTGGTTAATCGGTGCATTTGCATCAGCAAGTATCCAAAAAAGCTCTGTATTGGCATATGAGCGTATGAGGTGGGAGGTTTCCTTCCACCATGCTTCCAAATCATCAATGGGACGAGTGCCGTCCCCTTTGTTTTTGCCCAGACACGGAACATGTAAAACAACAAAGGACAATGCAAGCCCCAAGTTTTCCAATCTGACAAAAAGTCGTCGAGGATCGGCCCATTGTGTAGTGAGCTTGAAGTCACTTACAGTGAGTTTGGTGCCACAAGGTAAGGTTGCAAGTGTCATGGTATGATGGATCCAAAGCTCGCAGCCTAAGCAAACTGGGTTGGGTCCTTGATAACCCGCTGCCAAGATATGGTAGTGTTCGCTTCGGTACCTACCTTGTTTGGTTCTTGCTTCTTGAATACCGGCCACTGCAATACCTTTGGCATGGAATTGGTGATCAATGCGCAGAGTGCGCACGCCAGTTTTGCGGCCAATTTCGTTTTGGTGCTCAAAGTGATCCAGGGCAAGCACGTTGGCGGTCGCGCATGCAAAGGTCAAGGTGATCCATTGATCTTCTGCCTCGTCTACCGCTTCTGGTATCGTGGGATGGTCCTCTGACGGAGCAAACTGCATGACTTCTTTCTGGATCAAGGGGGGGAAACAGCATTGAAATTGTTCAGAGGCATGTTGCAGCCAGCACCAGTGCAAATCATGCGGGGCGCTGACAAGCTCATGTAACCCTTGAGACTGCCAAATGGGTAGCTCGTCTGGGTGTTGGTTCGCAGCCCATTTGGCAACCGAGTCAGCAAGCTCGTTCCATGGGTGACCTTTGTGAGCAGGTACTTGTGAGACGTGAGTCTTCTTACCTAGCCATCTGGAGAGGACACGACACAATTGGGCCAGTCGTGGTGAGGCATTGGTAATGTTCTCAAAGGTGGCAATCATCTGGCTGAGCATAAGGTCTGGTCTAATGACCGTGACACAGTTAGGCAGCATACGGAAGCAAACATCCTGCGCAACAATGAAGGCTGTCAACTCTGCCGCGATGTTGTCAACAGTTTCAGCTCCAATCCATTGGGGGTGCTGGGGCTGGAGTTGAACCTGCCCTGCATAACATCCAAGGAAACAGGTCCGGAGTTCATCCTTGCATGTGACTATCACACTCCATCCTGCTGCACAATGCCCTTGCGATCCATCAACGTATAATTCCCAGGTCCATGTGAGTGGGTCTGAGGCAAGCGGTTCTGACAACAGAGCCTTGTAGCTGGACGGGTGAATGCGTAGTCCTTCTGGTAGCGGAGCTGGAGCAGCAAGCTCAAATGAGGCACAGTATTGAGCCCAGTCCGACTGCTGGAACCAAGCAATGGCCGAAGTCTGAGGGTCCAGGTCCTGCCACTGATGAGGTATGCAGTCAGGTATCACCGTATCAAGACATAGCTGAACTCTGTACTTCGTTGCTGCCTGTGCTAATGGGGCTGCGTGTCGGCTCGGTTCACACATATTGGCAAGGTGGGTGGCTAGACGCTGGTCCTGCATTTCTTGGTACAAATGTTGGTCAATTTTGGTGGACCAGGCGCAGCACACGGGGTCGCCAGGCCGGGTAACATGTCTTGGCTGCATACGGGGCTGCCCGGGGAAATCGACTTCAGGTAAAATGGCTTCCCATGGGTCAGGCCCCTCAGGTACTAAGACTATGTGACGGTGAATGGCAACTGTCAAAGCCTGACCATTGATCAGGGGGACAATGTCATTGGGCTGAATTTCAATGTCCCCTGACCAAGCGGAACAGGTGTTTTGGTGCTGCTCACAATCTTGGTCCTTGTAGGCAATGCCGAGCAATGTTGAGTACTGGAGCATATGCGGGGCCATGGATGCATGTCTCATGGGAGGAAGGCCTTCGAGAGCAGAATCAAGTACACTTATGAGCACTGAATCAAAACGGTCAATGGGTTGTTGGACCAAAATGATGTGCACGGCAACATCTGTCTCCATCTCAATGGGATCAGGTTGCACAACATGAAAGTGTAAAGTCTGATCATGCAGAACTACATCATGCCAAGCCATTCGTAGTAAATGCGTCCACTCTTCCGGGTCTTGGTACAGTTGGACCGCCCGTGACACAAAACACTGTGGATGTCTTATGTGGTCAATGTACCAGGTAATGACTGTAACAGAAGGATCCTGTGGTCGGGCCGAAAGCAGTGACAAAGGTTGCCATGCACTCTGCAAGACAGAATGAAACGTCAAAAAAGAAAATGAATCGGCAGGTGTACCTTGTCTGACTGGTGGCAGGATCGTAGTGGATACGGCTCTGTGGGCTGCCTCTGGCTCATGGCTTGGGCGGGACATAGTTCCTGTTCTGAGCGAGGCAAGTATACTGCGATCAAGATGCCGGAATCGGCTTTGCATTTTGGCAAACTCAATCTGAATAAAGGCAGTGTGTTCGTCCCAATCATCATCAAGTGAAGAAATGGCAACTTCAAATTGAAAACCATGTCTAACTGGGAAATTGACATGTCCTTCGATTTTGACGGTACCATGCGTGATTTCACACATCTGATGTGGGTTGAGTGGCCGACATCTTTCGGAGATGCCTGCTTCCTGCATGATTGCTTGTTCGTCAACTTGCGTAGGCAGCAATGTGCAAAATGATGTAGGGTGCCAAGGGTCCTCAAGAAGTTCAACCACTGTGATCAGGGCAGCCCTGGTCGTGGGTTGTTGTGCCTGCAAGACAATGACATGCGCATCGACGTCAGGGTTTCCCCCTGCCGGGTGGGGCTGGACAAGTTGCAGAGTCACGTCATGCGCTGGATCCAAGAAATCTTGCCAGCGATTTAAAATTTCAAAGGGCCACTGCAAAGGTAGCGCACCAAGCAAAACTTCTCGAAAATGATCACATCTGGGCAGGCGGATGGCATCAGAAAACCATGTATGGACTATCATCCTACGGTGCTGTCGCTCAAAGCACTGTTGTTGGTGAAGGTCAACCTGCCAGTTCAATGCTTGTCTGAATTCATCCAATGCTCGAATGCGCATCACAGTGGCATGCTGCATGGGGACCGGTGGGGAGGTCCTGGGGGCACTATCACGGTCAACGGTGTTTTCAATGTACGTAGCTGCATTGTCCAAAACAGGAGCAGGACGGGTGCTGAGGTCAACAGGCACCTGTGGTGTACCACTGGCCTCCGTGGAGGATGTTGGTACCCTAATTGGTCGCTGCATCATCGAGGTTGTCTCGCTTTCCGCAGTGTTGCTGGAGCGTGCTGCGGCAAAGGCAGTTGATTCAGCTACTACCATCACAACGCTGATGCCTGAGAAGATTTCTTCTCTGTGATCAGGGTGGAACCTTAGTATGCCAGACCACATATGGCATGGGCGCTCATGGCAAAAGTTCCAAAAATTGTGCCGATCAATCATCAAATTGGTGCTGATGTGATCTGGTACGGATTCAGCAACTTGATACACTCCTCCCCTGGACCCGCCTTGAAAGACCGCTGTAAAATGTAGGGCAACGAGGCCTGGGGACATGCCTTGTTCCAAGATGATATGCACTGGTGCTCTACCGCGCATGGGATGGGTAGGGCGCGGCTTGACAATCAGTACCTTAATAGGTTCTTGACGCACGATGCGATCAAACCAGGCAGTGCAAATGTCAGCGTACCATAGTTCATGAATGCTGTCGAGTCGAACAATACGTGGGGAATCACATCTTGGCATGTTTTGGTGGTGAACGTACCAAACGTCTACCTCCATCTCGGGACCCGTTGCTTGGTGGATAGTGTCGGCAAATTCTTCAAAGAGAGAAGTCAGTTCCATCATCCACACGGGCCTAGGCCTTTGAGCAGGTGCATGGGGGGGCAGGGGTGCTGGCAACGATACCTGAAAGTTTGGCGCAGGCACGGTTTGCTGTTCAGAGCACTTGTCCTGCGGCTGGTCTGGAGGTGTCTGTTCACTCTGCATCGCCAGTTGATCCCCTGTTGCAATCACGGCATGATCTTCCTGGTCTGACCGAGCAGGAGGTGTCACTGGCAAGTCTGGTCTGTCTGTACTGCAGCGTACAGTCGGCGTGAAAAACTGCAAAATGGTCGTCTGTAACGAAGCATCTTGACATCTCGATTTTTTGTTTTGTGCTGCACTGAAAAAAGATTCAAGAGTGGTTTGTTGGGGATCTTTCTGTCTCATACATGGCTTTTTGTTGCGTTGGTTGAGAGCAACAGTTGTGGCGGCCTTTGGACACTCTTGAGTTTTTGCAGCCAACTTCTTGAGTGACTTACCAGTGATACCTGCAGTTCCATCCTTCTCAACCTTGGGTTGATTTCCCTCGTGCACAGGTCGGGGGTTCAGAACAGCCAAAGGCCGCAGTACCGCACCCTCACCGGCATGCTGAGAACTGCAGTTATGAAACTGTGGCAGCTCATCCTTAGTAACCAAATGGGAGGGGGTGGAGTCCATCAACGCTTGGAGAAATCTGGGTGCAACGGGCTCTGGTTGGACTGATGTCTGTTGGAGCAGGGATAAGTCATCATTTTCTGGGTCCGGATCCAGAAGAAAGTCCATGAATGTATCTTGCTCCATGTCATTTTGGATAGTTTCAGCAACGATCTGCGTGTCCATGTCAACTTCATTCTGTGGTGGGACTACAATGATGACATACGAACCATGCCTGACTGGTCGGCTGCCGTGTTCATCGGAAGGCCATCCCTGTCCGTCCAGTGTCACTGTACACTCATTCGCAAGGTAATGACAATAGTGGAACACCCCAGCAACCATGAGTAGGTGCGATCGAATTACCTGATATCCAATTTTGTGCACGTTGCGCACAGTAGTGGGCTCTGGTGCACTTCCGTTTGGCGCAGGTGGAAAGATGTATCTGACATCGATCAAAATCAGTCTGTCAGTGGAGCGCGTGGGAACATCGCCAGTCCTCTGTACAATGGCCGGAATCGCCATTTCCGGAAAGTCCATGAGGCGTGCTGGTATGGGATAGACCGCTTCCAGGCAATTGAGCGGCACATTGAGTGCTACTGCCATTTCATGCGACGGCTGCACAAGTTGTGCATTTACTAGCTGCATGACTACTTCATGGCCTTCAAGCTGGAACAAGTGCAAAGCAGTCATGAATCTTGTGGCAGCCTGAGCTGAACTCGCTGAGGTTGGAGCACTGGGCATTATGGAACCATCTGTGTCTGCGGCTGACGAGTCACCTGCTGTTCGGTTCACTGATGAGCTGCTGGCAGCTGTCGCAGAGGGAGGAACCAACTTGCCGTCTTCAATCCTAGATGCTAATTGGGATGGAGAGTTACGGATCAACACTTGAAAGCCATCGCCATGGTTGGTGTCATGCTGAGGGCGCAGCGTGTTTGGGATTTCCTGCCATCCAAATGTGATTTTGCAATCATGATGACGGCAGAGGTGCGCAACATCTGCACCATTTATGACATCGAATCCACTGATGTGTTCTTCGAAAGAGCACGCCACAGAAAACAACTCAAAACTGCCTCTGTCCTCAGGGATAATCGTCACAAGGCCTGCAAACCCTAGGCAAAGTAAGGGATTGGGTGATGACAAGATCAAGTACGAAATGTCTTTGTGATGCTGGCCTAGGTGGATCAGGATCTATGATGGTCAGGTCAAACCATTCGTCTGGGTCGATTTGATCTATCCACAAGGAAGAGAACTGCATTTCCCATCCTGGTGGCGGGCCAACAAGCTGAAGGACTCTTGGAGCTGTCCACCTTCTAACTGTTTGGTGATCAAGATACCAAGTTCGTACTGTGATGTCAAAGTCATTATCCTCAGGGTCGAAACCTAACCGAGCAAGTCTATGGGCTAGGTCGTGCACGAATGCTGGCGGGACATGATGGTTATGAAGTTCCATGTCATCAGCATCATGATCTTGTTCATCATCGGGTTCCGGAGCATCAGGAACCCATGCGACCGGACTTTCAAAATCTCTTCGGACTTGGAAGATTGGGCGCAAATGCTTCTCGGGAGCGTTCAGTGGTCGGACATGCAAACTACCAGAGACTTGCTGTGTGTGACCTGAACTGCAAAATTGGGCACCGCTGTCACATGAGTGGGCATTCTGATCGAAGGCTTGCACAACGCCTGGCAATCCTGATCTATGGCTACCAGACCTAGTGACATGTGGTACATGGGATATCTTGGTCGACTTTGACCATCTGGGAGCAATACCTGCGAAAAAGGAGGTACCCATGCATCGTTTGGATGGCTGACTTGGTCGAAAGTACTCCCTCTCATCTACAAAGCCATTTACAGGATCAATTGCTTCGAACTGAAAACTGCCTGCCTTTGCGCTTGAAAGAAGTGAAACGTTCGACGGTACTGATTCAGAATGCATCATTGCAAGAGTCCAGGGCTTCATGCCTGTCACTAATGATTCATGCGGTATCTGAATCTGATGGAAATAAATCTCGTCCTCAATGCCAATAAGGACTTCAACGTCCTCAGCAAACGAAACCTTTCTGTGCTGGAATACGGATGCTGAAGTTCGTCCATAGGCTGGAAAATTTTGGCACTCATCGGGAACGGTCCGTGTGCAAAATTCAAATGAAACCTCAGCTGCCAGGTGGAATGCGGTGTCTTGTGCAGTCCAACTATCTACAAAATCGAGCTCATGCACAACCGAATGAATCCAGGAAAGAGATGGGCGTGCCTTCCCAAACTTGGCAAAACTGTCCTGGACTTTCTGTGCGGCCCAGACTTGCCTTGAAGTCAGGCTTTGAAATCCATATTGTGCTGAACTTTTGGGGTTGGAAAGCTTTGAGGGTTTCATGCGAAAAGACTCATTAATCCCCTTGCCATCATGGGGCCATGGAGCAATATCGTATATGGCAATATTCACTCGGCCGGGACCAAAGGGGTTTCTTCGGTCTTTTTGTCTGCATGGAGATGGTCTGGTGGAGTCATCCTGGGTCGCTTGTTGCTCTTGTCCTGCTGTTCCGCTTCCTGCTGCACCGCCTGTTCTGCTTGGGAGTGCAATTCCTTCAGATTTGTGCTGAGGTCCTGGAAGCTTTCTGCAATGCGTTTTCCTGCCGATGCTTCGAATGCTTTTGGTTCCACATCCTCTGCATCGCTGGTCATGGCGGAGTCTTCCTTCGTGTCCAACCCCACAGTGGTTTGACATGCAGAAAGGTTGGACTTGGCAGTCGCTAAGTTTTCCATAGCAGTCTGCAAGCGATCTGTCAGGGTTTTCTCCTGCTCCATGAATTGAGAGGAGTATTTCTGCCACTGCTGCACCGAGGCAGCCAGGAAGTTGCGCCATGCCATATGCATGTTGAAGCGAGCCTGCTGTGCTTCTTCCACTTCCTTCTTTGCTCGGCCGTGTTGGGTGACTGCGGTGTGAAGCAATCTGGTCTCTTCCTGGCCGGTTCGGACAGATACCTCTTTCATGAGGAGCTGGACGTCGTCTGGTAGATCTTCTTTGTGCCTGCGTAGTGCTGCCAAGAGAGATCTGTATTGCTTGTCCTTGTCCTTGTCGTCCTTGGGGTCTGCTGTACCCCCATTGGCTGACATAGCCGAGGTCGGACCAGGATTGGGAACTGAGTTCAACCAAGGTGGATCCAAAGCAGCAAGCGATTGCGCTGAAGGCGGCCCAAACTGAGGGAGCTCTTCGGCTGGTCCTTTGGACTTGCCTTTGCCTTTGCCCTTTGCAGGCGTCGGGTTTCGCTTCTTGGATCTCGGTCTTGGTGATTGTCGACGTCGTGGGGAGACATGCTGTTTGGTCTCCTCCCATTGTTGATCCTCTGTCCAGGGATGGGAGTACGTCCATTGCACCTGACGAGGATTTTGCTGTCTTTTTGGTTGCACAAAATTGGGATCGGCGCAAATCTGCCATCCCTGTCCACATTGGCCACAGTACTCGTGTCGGCCACTGCATATTCTTTTGCACGTAGTGCATTTCCATGGTTCCGGCGTCAGAGAATCCATGTCTGCTTTGATCCTTCTCAAAAAGGCAGTATCCTTCGAATGATGCCTCTGCAAAATTTGCTGGATTCTTTTCAATCTCCAGTGGGGCAAAGGATGGATCTGTCGTCGATGCAGGTACCAAGCTAATCGGGCCTGGGACCGTTGTCTTCGTGCAGCTCGTCTCTGAGTGGGTGTAGCCGTTGCTGTCCAAGCAATTATAAACTGCCACTGGGCGAATTGCGACGAAGTCAAATGCCAGAGTGATGGAAATGTAGAAAAAAGCAATCACAGCCAAAATTGAGCACATTCACGTATGAGCCAGTGAAAAGGAAATTTGAAGGGAGCTCACCCCTTTGGTCAGTGAAAAGTCCGTGGGGAGAGTGAAATGAGGTAGACCGAGTCAATACCAAAATCACAAGTCACACCAGAGACAATCCAGGAACCAATCGAAAAATTGTAAAGCAAATGGTGCCACTGAAATATGGGTCAATCGAATGACAGCCAGATAAACCAGGGCACGAAGGCTGGTAAACCGCTCAGCCCGCGGTGGTGAAAGATGGCACACCGCTTAGGTGAAGGTCGTGGGGCCACCTGAGTGTTCCTGAGCCAAACACCTTGAGCCAAAATGGCTACGGAGGGGAAGGATGACATCCCATATATGAAATGGAAAATAAACGTCATGTTTGAAACCACCAACCAGATACCATTAAATATCCAAATAGGGGCCCCAAAAGAATAAATTCAAAAACCGAGGTACCACTTGTCCCGCAAGACTTGTGTGCGTGCCAGTTTGGCAGCTTCATCTTCCTGGGTCGCCGCGTGCCGTGGCTGTGGCGATCTAATAAAAACGGGGATAATTTAATCATAACTGCATTTATGTAACTGTCATAGATTGTTGGTTCTACAATGCTGTAGTTTATATCCCATCATATCAGTTATATCATGATTGCCGTTTCATCAACCATTTCCATGGATCATCAAGCCCAAAATCTAGGTCATCTAGTGGTTGGTTGATAGGTAGCTATATGTTGGATCGCTGTAATCATCCCAAATAAAACATCCGGAACACAGAAAACACAGAATGACGCATCACACAGGATGTTGGTCACTGCATTTGGATTGTCTGGATCCATGGTGGTTAAATCACCTTGAAAGCGAGGAAAGAACAACCCGCCCTGGTCGATATGTCTACTCTTAGCTTTATGAACATATGGGACATGCAAAGTTTTAAATTCACCGCTTGAAACTAGATTCTCTGAGACGGATGGTCCTGATGACAAGTATAATGGATGGAATACAATACACACATATATATATATATACATATTGTCAGATTGACACTGGTAGCTTGTTCACTTCCAATCCTAATTCCAGTTGGAACCCTGTCCAGCAATGCAAACTCCTGTTTTGCCCAATGCGAAGCCACGACCTGCAATCAGTCCAACGCACCCACAGCTGGCCACAGCTGTATCCGCTAAGCGTCACTGATAGCGCTATTGCTCAAGCTAATCCCTCCCTCCAGCCCAGAGGCTGCGGCAACAACTGGTTTCTGGAAGAACCCCCTGGTTCCATGAGGGAATGACCTCAAGCACATGTGAACTGGCCTGGCTTTCACATTCGTACTATCAAAATTTTGTTCATCATGTGCACATTCCAGATACGCTTCGGTGATCAGGATGGTGAAGACAATCACGGACATGATGTTGGAAAAATACCCAGTTGATTACGCATTGAAGACAATGTCAACCTCATCACTGGTAGTTGTCTCCTGCGAGGCAGAGACCATGCTTGCATCATCGAAAGATCTAATTGGGTTTTCAGAACTTCAATCGGATAGCGCATGGACGGCTTGGCTTTTCCACAAACTACCGATGCTCTGAACTTTCGGGATTGAGAGCTTGAAGCCATTTGATTCTGGTTCTTGCATCTGATCTAGCCTTGAGTATTTCATGCTCGTCATGCAAACTGTAGTGACCTTGCTGTAAGCATGTCCTAAGCATGGTATTGTCCATGACTTTTGTCAACGCATCAGCTACTTGAGCGGCTGATGGAACCCATCGGATCTGAATGCCATTTTGGATATGTTCTCGAATCAGCTTGGCTTGAAGTTGAGTACGAAATTCAGTGCAAGTTGGGGGTGCATTACGGTTGATTAAGTCAAAGAGTGATTTACAATCAGTGGTAATGAAATCAGAACGTTCCTTGGGAATATCATTGAGGATTCTTTTGGCAACTTCAGGCATCGGCTGTTTCTCAGGCAGTTCTGGTGTCAACGCTGAAAATGCTGGTGGAAGTCGGAGGAGAGTGCTATCAGCTTGTCTCCAATCACAGCGATGATCACATATCCATGCCCAGAAAAGGCGCGCCCAAGAAAGCATATCCACTGCTCCTGCCAGAGCCATTGCTTCGGCTGACAACGTGCTGACTGCTACCTTCTGGATTTTCTTAGAATGCCATACCATTGGATTGATTGGACTGCGTCTATTTTCACCAATGCACTTGTGAGCAGACATGATCATCATTCCCTGATGTGAGTCAGGGCATTTCTCTGACGCAAAGGAGGCATCGGAAAAAGCAACAAACCGCAAATCAGGAACTGGTATGGATTGTATTCGAAGGGTCACATTGGAATGTTGTTTTGCTTCATGGAGGGTTCGATTTGCTTCAACCAATGTGGACACTTTTGCTTTGTTGATTTGGCTTTGAAGCCAACCCAGTCGGCTGCATATGTCAGGTCTCGTGTTTACAGCTGCATACTGTAGGCTCCCTATCAGAGCTCGCAACGCTTGTCGTTCCTCTTCTGTGACGACACTGTCTGGTTGACACCTTCGATCATGAGAGATGGAAATTGCATGAATATCCCGAACATACTGTGACTGGTTCACTGTGATAGTGTAATCAGCTTCTTGCGTGACATGTAAACCAGTGAACACAAATTTGCGCATCTTACGGGATCCAAAAGGAAACTTGGCTTCCAGTTGTTTGAGCTTGTTCTGAAAAGTTTCATTCCCACAACACAACCCATCATCAACATGAACACCAATCAGACTTTGTGTCTCCTGGGTTTTGGGGTCACTCAGATGGAACAGGCACGGATCAAACGGTGATGCTTGGAATCCCAGCTCCTCTAGGGTCTTCTTCAGTTCAACAAACCAGAGATATGGTGCGTCAACACGCCCATAGGCACCTTTGAGAAGTTGCACCACTTCATCTTGACGGAGCTTGAGTTTCTGTCGCATCTCTTCTGGTGGTTCCATGCCTAAAACGCGATTGCTCTGCTCGCTGCCTCGTAAAAATGCAGTCTGTACATCGAAGCTTTGGATATCCCATTTTCGGCTGGCACAGTACTGAAGGAGAAGCATCCGGGTCAGTTTATTCATTGTCGGACTATCACGGGGAATTTCTGATACTTCAGGATCTTCAAAACCAAGCACAACTAGTCTAGCCTTCGGTTTCATTTTCTGGGATTGTTGGGGTTGATCAGCTGTGGGATCAACTTCTTTCCAAGTTAAAATCCATCGGCTTCGGAGAATGTTGGCTTTTGGGATCTGATTACGCATGATTTTTGTGATAGTCTCGGTACTGATCCAGCTTTCCACTTCTTTCATCTTGGCCTGCCGGAAACGCTCGCGATCTTCAGCTGTGAGATCTGACAATTTCACCTCACTGCGCTGTCGTTTTGCTGCTGAAACAAGGAAAGCCATTTCCTGTGGTTTTGTTTCCTCACGCCAGCAGGTGATGTCTTGAGCACAAATGGGAATCTCTAATTTCCAGCATTGATCATTACCAACTTGGAAAACATGATCGGCTTCCACAAAGAGTTCATCATCCGTATCTGGAATTGGCACTTCCACTGGATTGGGTGGCTGTTCAACATTTTCGGAGGGATCCTGGTTGTTGGGAACTGGTTCACCATCAGGTTGTTCAGAGTTACTGTCACTTATTGGGATTACTGAAACGTTAGGGTTCTCTTCATTGGGGATTATTGGAATCTGATTCACATCTTGATTATTGGCAGTGTTAGTTGAACTTGGTGCTTCAGTGGGAATTAAATTGTGATATTGTACTCCGCCATGTGGTGGGATAATGCTTTGATTTGGTGACGTGGAACGTGGAGAATCACCTGATTGATTTTCATTGATTGTGGATCGGTGTTGCCACTCCTCAACTGCTGACAGCGGTCGGAGGTGTTCCGGAGCTACGCGATACAGCTTGCTGCCCATGGTGATCCACACAACATGTGAACTTTCTTGCAACACAACTCGAAGGGGACCTATCCAAGAGCCATCAGCTTCACCACGTTTTCGCCACATCATGACATGGTCTCCCTGGACATACTTGCCCCGATTGGGTCTACTCCTTTGGACCAGGGCTCTTCTTAGGACCTGACAATTGTCAGTGGCAGTGAAGGCGCGACGCGCGCGTTCTCGCAGGGCCAGTTCCTCTCTAAATCGGAGACCTTCAGGACGATCATCAATGGCTAAACTGTGGGAAGGCAACTGCATATCTGAAACTACTGAACCGGCTACCCTACTTGACTTTCCAAACACAAGGACTTCTGGTGGATAACCCCTGTGACGGCTCCATTGATTTTTGGTTGCAGTGGCCAAAGCGGTTGCTTGGCTTACTTTTTCAAAGGAATCAAGTGGTTCTTCGGTGTCCATTTTGTTCAAAATGCTTTGCAGTACAGCTCCATGTCTTTCAATCCTGGAATTTTGCCAGTGTGCTTCTGTGGCAATGGTTCGATGTTTGATTGAGTACCGTTGCAAAAATGTCATGAAGTCATTGGAGTTCAGTTCTGTCCCTGCATCCATGCATAGTAGACCTGGAGGTCCGGCCCATTGGATCCACCCCTGGTGAAGCGCATGTATGGCCTGTTCAGCATCATGTGCACGAGTAACGACGGCAGTGTGATACAAGGTACTTTGATCCAACATGTGATAGATGTTATACTGTTGCCCCATCTTATTAGTCCATGTGATACCATCAATTGCAACAACATCTCCAAAATCCCCATGGTCATGTATGGAACTTGGACGAGCTATCTTGGGATCTTGATTCTCAGCACATGTTGAACATTTCAGGTCCCCGATGGCTTGGAGAATTTCACTGGGGCATCCCAGTTGTCGACAGAACTCTGTCA
Source organism: Cladocopium goreaui (assembly GCA_947184155.2). NCBI lineage: Eukaryota > Dinophyceae > Suessiales > Symbiodiniaceae > Cladocopium > Cladocopium goreaui. The sequence goes on from CAMXCT020001319.1 coordinate 79,973, forward strand.
ATTTCATAGCTCCCGGATGGCCCAGGTTTCGGTGAACTTTGAGAAGCCATGCCTGAGTTTCTGGCTTCAACATCATGAAACGTGGTCCATGTTTCTGAGAGGCTAGGTCATGACGATCTATTGATTCGGTCTTTTCTGGTTCGGAAACTCTTTGGGCCACATCCATTGGCTCATGAGTGCGCGGTCGCTTTGGTTCTGGTTCTGATCCTTCGAACTCAGCAGAGCGAACAGCACGGACGTCGGCAGAAGATTGAGACTGCACTGGAACATGTTCGGAAACAGGTATCTCTTGGCCTACAACTGTCTTGGCTTTGGCAAATATGGTCAGACTGACTCTGGCTGGCGTTCCCTTTCGACGCAAGCCTTTAAATGTCAGTTTCTCCCAGGGCTCCCATTCATCATCAACAACCACATCTTCATGCTTGCGACGGATGCAGATGCGTTTTCTTAGAGGAGCACTACCTGGTGGAACATTTCTGGTAGGGCCAGGATATCGGTCTGTGCCACGACAAAGGACCACATGTTTAATCTCATGTTCAGGACATAAAATGGAAATCTCATGAATGATTTCTCCAGTGTCAATCACCAGTGGTCCAACACGTGGGGCCATTACATTGGCACGTCTCATCACTGTCTGCCAGCTGGCGTCAGCAAATCGCTGTGCAATGGCTTGTGGACTCAATTTTGACATGAGGCGTCTCTTCTTGGTTGGGTGTTCATTGTTATTTTCCTGAGAAGGTGGGTCATCCATTGCAAACACAGGCTTTTCCTTTGGAACTTCATAAAGCAAGATCTTGACTACCTGTCGAGCAAATTTGGCTGGATACTTCTCAGTAAAAGTGGACAATGACATACGCTTTCCCTCATGTTTAATATCGGGATTGCACAGCTTTCCATGGATGGCTCGGGCCAACGGATCTGACGTTGTTGCTACGTTCAAACGCTTTCGGATGGGCATGGCTGATTCTGGATCGGTCAAGTTGCCCATGCGGCAGAGGTCAAAGCGGCAAAGCATTGTGTGTTCACCAATTTCACTTAGTGGTTGGAGCTGCAACATCTTGGAACCATCCGGCTGTTCTAAGTGAAAATGCAGTGATCTCTGCACCTGAAATCGATACAGAACAATGGCTAAGCTGATCTGCCAGAGGCTTGCAAGACGTTTCTGAAGAATGTCATGCAACCCATGGAGTGATTCATTCCGCCACATAAGACCTATAGGCGGTTTCCACACAGAACCGTGTCCACATACCCAGGGTCCACATTCAGGGCTGTACCACAGATTCTTGGGATTCTGGGTGGTCAACACTTGAAACATTCTTCGGCGTCCTGCAGCTGTTTGGAGGTCACCTTCTGCCAATCCGAATCTTTTGGAGCGACCACCAATGGATGACATTTGCTTTGTGAGTTCACTGTCACTGGAACACATGACTTCAAACAAATCAAGTTGAGGAAGTCGAAACTTGTTCTTCTGATTTTGTTGAATCACTTGGTCAAGTTCAGATTGAAATTGTTTTACCATACGTTGGATTCGTCGGTGATAACTGTTGTTGGAAACATCATGTGTGAAGTCAAAGTCTGTGTCCAGGGTCATGTTCAAATGCACCTCTTCTGCAAACATACCATGCCGGATCAGATCAGCCTCAGTTGCACTCAGAACTCTCAGTTCTCGGATTTCACCTGCATCTTCTTCATGTGCTCCAGCATCTCGTGCATCATCATCTCGACTTGTCCCATTCGACTGGACAGATGCTGGTTGCTCTGTTGTAGATCTTGCATCTCCTCCTGAATGAAGGGCAGGTGCATCAGGTCGGCTGGATCTGAGCCGTCCGTGGGCATGACATCTTCCCAAACCTCCTGTGGAACGGGAGGCATGCTCTTGTTCTCTTTCGGCTTGGGGCTCTGGTTGCTGGTTTTGGTCTTCACCTGGACATCCTTCAGGCGCAGACGGACGTACTGCACAAACATCATGTGCTCTGGTTTGTCGCTCATCTCGAACCTGTTCAAAATGAACTCGGTCCATTGTGCGTCCTCGAACGCCTGAGCATAGGTCATACCCTTCTTTGACTCTCCGAAGGTGATCTTCTCGCTGGCTAACTCTTCCAGAGTCATGGCACTCACGACCTCTCGAGAGATCTGCTTCTTCTGCGACTTGTTGTACTCCTTGAGCTGCAAAGCCAGGGACGTCATGTTCCCCCGGTGTTGAGTCACGTTCTGCGTTGATCTTTGGACCACACACTGCTGAGTCAATCGGACATGATGGTGACGGGCTCACCGGCAAGTGGGTTCTCAAAACTGTTTCATGGCAACTGACTGAACTTTCAAGCGGAGATGATTGGTCTGTCAAGTTGAGCTCACTACCCCTAAGGCTTCCCTGCGGCTGTTTGACTGTCATTTTGGCACCACGGTCAATTTCAGTCTGAGCCATGCAAGAGGCCTCACCTGATTCACCAGAAAAACTATCATCCCAAAGTTGATTCAAATTCATTAAGAACAGATTCTTTGGAGATCTTTCAAGAGTGAGAAACTTT
>CAMXCT020001319.1:87500-162152 GCA_947184155.2 Cladocopium goreaui
CTTGTGTGGCAAAACAAAATTGGGAGAGCCTTTTTTTTTGCAAAAGAAAACTGTAATTGCTGAGAGGCATTTTTTTCTCAAAAACGCTATAGCTCAGTCAAGGTAGGTTTGTTTGCTGGGTTCACTATTGCAGCAAGCTGTAACAGAGCAGCTCCTGGAAGCCCAGAAGGGAAGCAAGCCTTTTCCAAAGGCAATTGCCAAATTCAAACCCCAAGCCTTTCCCAAAAGAACCAATCCCTTATTAAACCCTTATTAAAGAACAGCTTTTCCACAATTTTCCAAGGCCCTGGACCAGGAGAGGCTCCATTTCACTTTAGTAGGTTTGTTTGCTGGGTTCACTATTGCAGCAAGCTGTGCCAGAGCAGCTCCTGGAAGCCCAGAAAGGAAGCAAGCCTTTTCCAAAGGCAATATCCAAATTCCAACCCCAAGCCTTTCCCAAAGAAGCCAATCCCTTATTAAACGCTTATTAAAGAACAGTTTTTCCACAATTTTCCAAGGCCATGGACCAGGAGAGGCTTCATTTCACTTTAGTAGGTTTGTTTGCTGGGTTCACTATTGCAGCAAGCTGTGCCAGAGCAGCCCCTGGAAGCCCAGAAGGGAAGCAAGCCTTTTCCAAAATTGCCAAATTCAAACTCCAAGCCTTTCCCAAAAGAACCAATCCCTTATTAAACCCTTATTAAAGAACAGCTTTTCCATAATTTTCCAAGGCCCTGGACCAGGGGAGGCTCCATTTCACTTTAGTAGGTTTGTTTGCTGGGTTCACTATTGCAGCAAGCTGTGCCAGAGCAGCCCCTGCAGAAGGGAAGCAAGCCATTTCCAAAATTGCCAAATTCAAACTGCAAGCCTTTCCCAAAAGAACCAATCCCTTATTAAACCCTTATTAAAGAACAGCTTTTCCACAATTTTCCAAGGCCCTGGACCCGGAGAGGCTCCATTTCACTTTAGTAGGTTTGTTTGCTGGGTTCACTATTGTAGCAAGCTGTGCCAGCGCAGCTCCTGGAAGCCCAAAAGAGAAGCAAGCCTTTTCCAAAAGCAATTGCCAAATTCAAACCCCAAGCCTTTCCCAAAGGGGCCAATCCCTTATTAAACCCTTATTGAAGAACAACTTTTCCACAATTTTTCAAGGCCCTGGACCCGGAGAGGCTCCATTTCACTTTAGTAGGTTTGTTTGCTGGGTTCACTATTGTAGCAAGCTGTGCCAGAGCAGCTCCTGGAAGCCCAGAAGAGAAGCAAGCCTTTTCCAAAAGCAATTGCCAAATTCAAACTCCAAGCCTTTCCCAAAGGAGCAAATCCCTTATTAAACGCTTATTAAGGAACAGCTTTTCCACAATTTTCCAAGGCCCTGGACCAGGAGAGGCTCCATTTCACTTTAGTAGGTTTGTTTGCTGGGCTCACTATTGCAGCAAGCTGTGCCAGAGCAGCCCCTGGAAGCCCAGAAGGGAAGCAAGCCTTTTCCAAAGGCAATTGCCAAATTCAAACTCCAAGCCTTTCCCAAAGGAGCCAATCCCTTATTAAACCCTTATTAAAGCACAGCTTTTCCACAATTTTCCAAGGCCCTGGACCAGGAGAGGCTCCATTTCACTTTAGTAGGTTTGTTTGCTGGGTTCACTATTGCAGCAAGCTGTGCCAGAGCAGCCCTTGGAAGCCCAGAAGGGAAGCAAGCCTGTTCCAAAATTGCCAAATTCAAACTCCAAGCCTTTCCCAAAGGATATTAAACCCTTATTAAAGAACAGCTTTTCCACAAGTACTACAAGTACTACAAGTACTACAAGTACTACAAGTACTACAAGTACTACAAGTACTACAAGTACTACAGTACTACAAGTACCACAAGTACTACAAGTACTACAAGTACTACAGTACTACAAGTACTACAAGTACTACAAGTACTACAAGTACTACAAGTACTACAAGTACTACAAGTACTACAAGTACTACAAGTACTACAAGTACTACAAGTACTACAAGTACAGTACTACAAGTACTACAAGTACTACAAGTACTACAAGTACTACATGTACTACAAGTACTACATGTACTACAAGTACTACAAGTACTACAAGTACTACAAGTACTACAAGTACTACAAGTACTACAAGTACTACAAGTACTACAATTACTACAAGTACTACAAGTACTACAAGTACTACAAGTACTACATGTACTACAAGTACTACAAGTACTACAAGTACTACAAGTACTACAAGTACTACAAGTACTACAGTACTACAAGTACTACAAGTACTACAAGTACTACAAGTACTACAAGTACTACAAGTACTACAAGTACTACAAGTACTACAAGTACTACAAAGTACTACAAGTACTACAAGTACTACAAGTCTACAAGTACTACATGTACTACAAGTACTACAAGTACTACAAATACCACAACTTCATCGGCAAAAAAAAACAATAGTAATTAGATTTCAATTGTAGCCAATTGAAATCCTTACTTAATCGAGGATATGTTTTTCTTTTGGGAAGATTTTTTTTGCTTTTCTACTTTAAAGAGAGTCCAGATATAGTTTAGGGGAGCGGGGGGGCCACACACTAATCAGGAACCAACATTACCCCCGTCAACATACCTCAGAATAATTATAATATTATTCCGGCACCCGTTGAGTTCAAAAAAATAAATTATTCTAAGAACTCATGAGTTCATATGGAAAAATGGAATAATTTCCATCAAAATGATACCGGTATAGTCTATTTCTAGCCAAACGCAAGTGATCGTAAGCAGCTGCGCGCAAACGGCCGAAAACGGTTTCCCTTCTTGCAGAGCTGGGGCACAAATTTAAACAATTTTCAACATACTCAGATAGGATCAAGAAGAGTCAGAATAGTATCTTTAAACAAATTTCCTCTCAGCAACCCACTGGCTGAACATGGTTTTAGTTGGTTTTGGGTGTTTTCCAGTTTCTGGGCTGGTTTGGTGGTTCTGGCCTTAGTGGGAATGAGTGGGAAAAGCAAAATATTTGGTTGTCACTGGTTAATTTTTTTTTGCCAATTTCTGGATTTGTTTTGTGATTGTAGCAGCTGCCCCCGTTTGTTTTTCAGGGGTGCCAGGCATCTCCAATACCTCCAGAATAATTTCTCCCCTGGGGAAAGCCCGGAAAAAAAAAACAACTTGGCTCTCTTCTAGAGGTTTTCCCAACTTTGCGTCCGCCCCCCTATTTCTTCCATATTCCCTTCATTTCCTTCCAAAAAACTCCCGTTGGCCATAGTGGGAATGGGTGGGAAATGTGTGGGGTTTCATTTGTTTTTTTGGCAATTCTTGCCAATTTCTGGGCTAATTTTGTGATTAGCTGTCCGCTTTCGTTTTTGAGGGGTACCAGGCATCTCCAATACCCCTAGAATAATTTCCCCCCTGGGGAAAGCCCACACAATGGCACTCAACCTGGCCTTTTCCTAGGTATTTTCCTAACATTCCCCATTCATTGCCACCCAAAGAGCTCTCGAGAGAAAGTACCGTGAGAGAAAGGTGGTCCGGTCGACACTAGTTGTGCGTGCAAGTATGCTGCAAAAAAAGTTGGCAGCAATTGCCCAAACTGCATGATGCCTTAAATAACTGCAATTGGCATTTCCAGCAAAAAGTTTTCAGGCAAACACCGCCAAGCTAGGAATGGCTTTTGGAAAGGCCAGGCCAAATGTAGGAAGTATAGGCTGCTTCAAGATGTTTGAAGTTACTCAAAATTATTCCAAAACCTAATTATTCCGGGGTATCTTGACGGGCTGGATCATGATTTTCAAATTCCAACATGCATAATCGTATACCTACCACCCTCAAAATTTATTCCTTGAAAATTATTCCAAAAGAAATTATTCCATAACCTAGTTGATACCCTGGAATAATTTCTTAAGGCATGGGTCATGTAATATGATATAGCTTAATCCATTTATAGATGGGATAAACCACTTGGAGGAAGCTGAGACTGAAGACATCAAACCCTTGGGGGATCGAATCATTTTGACCCAGACCCAAATGCTGGTTGGTGGTTCCACCCATTCCAAGAATATGATTTGGGATCTTAGAAGTAGAGAAAATGAGAAAATCATCCCAAGAAAACTGAAAACACCACATATTGAAAGCACAAACCATTTGCGCATATTGAGTAAACCATCCAAATGATCCTATATGCTGAACAAACAGGGACAAACACAAACTTTTAAACAACGGTGTTCAATATATACAATGGATGAACACGGGAATGGAACCAACACTTGCATGACCACTGGTATATAAAATTGGATTACCGGGTTACCCACGAAATACATACGGTGTTACAATAACCAAAATTCAGATGCTCAGGTAAAACCAATGAATCGTCAACCTTGGGCCAGTCCCGAAACTCTTTTCAAAACTGTCTACCTATACCCACATATGATATGTACATGATATTTACATATACATTTTCTTGGACATGCCCAAACAGAGCCTCCCAAAAAATAACTCATAGTCCCTTTTCGATTCCCCAGTCCTAGTGGATTTCCCATTGGGAACATAAGCCGAATCACCTGAAACAAACGTATATTATTTCATCTGCTTTGCATCTATTTCTACAACCTGCGTCGTAGCCGTCGTAGCCTCGAGCTCGGCCATGTCGGCAGTTGGTTTCCAGCGTGCAGTAGTTTCTTTCATTGTCTTCACTTCCAGATCCTGAGAACTGGTGAAGATTATGGATACCCTCTGGTTATGACTAACATAGCCATGGGAATCATGGGAATCCCTTACAGATGGAGGTTTATAGCTGGGAAAATCATCTATAATTGCGCCATTTTCCATGGCTATGTTAAATAACCAGAGGGTATAATATATATATATATGCTTAATATATGGTTAATATTCCGCGATCATGGTGGATTTACAGGAGATAACCTCTTATGATTTAACAAAGCTACTGAACATGACATGGTCCATAGAAATAGTTGATTTTCCTAATTATATATTCTATAACATGGTGATTTTCCATAGCTATGTTTTTTTAACCAGAGGGTAAACACTGCAAAGGAAAAGATCCACATGCTATACTTGACAATACTTGTTGGGTCTCATGACATTCTGTATGCATGCTATTGCAAAGTATTTATCAACATCATGCCTCTTACTGCCTATCAACTGTCAAGATGATGATCTTTTTTCATTCACCGTGGGGGATTAACACTGCCCACATGTTTCCACCTTTTTCTCCACATCTTAACAAACACCCTGCGGTTTTATCACCTGGAAACGCTTACCCTCTGGTAATTTAACATCACTAGGCAAAATCACGTTCTTTTATAGGTACCCTCTGGTAATTTAACATAGCTATGGAAAATCACCATTTTTCATGGGAAAATCCACTATAAATGGCCATTTTCAATAGCTTTTTGTATGTTTACCAGAGGGTAAATCAGCTATTCTTTTATAGGTGAATCACCATTTTTTAAGGAAAACACCATTTTTCATGGGAAAATCCACTATTTCGACTGGGCCAATTTTCATAGCAGCTACGTAGCAAATTACCCGAGGCTAGGCTCATCCACATCCACCACTCCAAGTGTCTCGTTCCAGGTCTGTATAGATTCCTGCACGCGTTTCCAACCTGGCGATGGGAGGCTGGAGGGTAAGCCCCCAGTGGGGTCCATACACCTAGTCTGTGTATAATATGCATATCTTCATCTGCATATATATATATATACACATATGAAAATATCAAAATATTAATATACTTCTACATATCTTCTATCTTACATTACATTACATTACATTACATAGCTTCAACATACCATAACTAACATACCGCTACATTACACTCACCTGTATGATGTAGATCGGTTTTGGCTTGGTTACCTACTGACTATTCCTGGCATTCTTTCCAGCCCACAAGCTGGGAAATCATCCCAGCTTTTCAAGGAATCCTGAGTGGAACACTGCCGGTCGATGCAAGTTGGCAGGGTCGAATCCCAACTTTTGACTGTGGCACATAGGGTCTTTGTCAGGCCCAACTTTCAGACAATATTGGCAAGGCCAATTGAACCTCAATTTTCTGGGTCATAGCAATACTGGGAAAAGGATTTATGGTGAGTACTCAGTACTCCCTCCAGAATTTCAAGAGTATATTGGGAATTATGAGGAATTGTACTATATGCTCTGCGTTTGCCAAGATACTGCCTTAAAATGACTTAAATGACATAAACCCGGATATATAACTAATAATATATATATATGTATACATATTTATCAATGTAGCTAGAAAATCCTAGAAATCTCGCCAGATATCCATCAGGAATCTGTGCCATCGGTCCATTGCGGCGGCCTCCAAACACCGGGCATCACGGCGGGAGAAGCGTTTGCCAGCTTCGCAACGCGTGCAATGGTGCTCTGCCTCGAAAAATGGCGAAATTCCAAGGTTTTGGGCCCCTTGGGCCCACTGGGATCCGCTATTGGATGTTATTCCCATGACGGATCCATGGTGCTGCTATATATGGTAACATGGATCCCATCAATATACCCCCAATGTTAGCATATATACCAGCACCATGGATCCTATGGGATTGGATATGGACATGAAGTGAAGCTGTGTCAAGTTCTCTTTCCCGAATTCATGCTTCTCATCATCTTCATTGTCAAAACTGCCATAACTTGGGATGTTTCCCCATTTTGAGATCCCAAATCAAACGGCTTTGTACTTGATTGATGAGTCGCTAATCTACCTGGAAGTGTGAAGCTGAAGTGGGGTTGGAATCCGTATCACATCCAACCTGGTTGACATCCAGTGACAAAGCAGTAGGACGTGGTATCCAAGTGCAACACGCATAGATTGGAGAAGTCCCATATTTATCCAAGTGTGTGAAATATGGTATACCCCCAAATGCCTATATTCTAATGGGAGAACATTACTATAATCCAGCGGAATTAGGGGTACCACTTAAGTAATTTAAGTATGTCTTATTAAGATAATCAATCACTTACCAGGAGGTAAATTCATAAAATCGCTTCAGCAATTCTTATGCGGGATAACCACCATCACTGACTGTTTGAATGTATTGCACTCTGCTACCATCCATTTCACAAACTTCAGCGCGAACATCCCTGTTCGTTGCCTAGGTAGTAGCTGACTTATATATATCCGCTGATCAATGGACATGGGTTGATTCCCAACAGCGGTGACCGTTGGCTTTCAATCGTGTTACAGTCTTTTTTGCCGGACCCGAAAACCGGAACGGAACCATGGAAGCTGCTGGGCTTCCAAAGCAGTGTGAATAACTCAAATAGACTCATCCGTTACCGGCCCATTACCATCACCTCTTTTCGCCCCATCCATAGCCATCGGTAGCGCCACGGGCAAGACGTTCACCGAGAATCTTCAGGGCTTGTTGTTGGAAATGCGGCAACGGCGCATGCTGCAGCTGCGGCAGTGGGACGAAGAAGCCACTGCAGGTGCGACTGCGAGCCAGTGGCTTTTCCCATGGAGATATCTACAATGGGCAAAAGTACAAGGTATATATTAATGTTCAATATATCATATGATAGTAAAGTATAATAATTAATATGAAGGATGTAAGAGATTGTAAGAGTACGTGTTCCGAATGGTTCGTTTATAGGTCGCTGCTATTCCGAATGTCTCCAGTTGACACACGGAGATGATCCAAAGATTCATGGGAGAATGGATTTAGGAGCACCCCATTTTCAGACACACCCAACACATATAGTTATAGTGTCTATAACATATATATATATATATACATATCGCTAGAGGGCTGACGTTTGCCCGAATCCACGGAATTCCATTCGGGACTGCAATCTGCTGTGTTGTTTCCGTGCGTGTTTTTCGCACACTGTGAGCATGCAAAATATTGATATTACCTGCGTCTCATGGCATTTTTGCTCTGACCTAAGACGGTGCCAAAATATGCCAAAATCACCTTTTGAAGCGTATCTTGAAGATATCCTCCGTAATTTGCAGTGTTTTGAGCAGTTAACTGAGACCTCAACAGACCGCAAGACTTTCAAAGAACACCAAAATAGCCTAACCCTAAATAAACCCTAAACAAACCCCAAACCAACCCAAAATCAACACTAGATGACCCTAAATAGACCCTAAAACAACCGTGAGCAAACCTTAAAACGCCTAAATAGCACGACTATTAACTAAACAAACCCTAAATAAACCCTAAACAAACCCTAAGGAAAATCCAAACCAACCCTAAGCAAACTCCAAAACAATCTGAAATATATCCTGAACAAATCACAACGTAACTAAACCCCAATGAAACTTTGGGCGAACGTCCGCCCCGGAGGGATACACATATAGAGTATCATCCAGTGATTTTACAACATTCTTGTCCATTATTCTCCCATCTTCTCCCACTATCCCATCATTATCCCATGCTTTGCCCACATGGTAAAAGGAAGATCATCTCCAGTCGTGCCCAGTCGACCCGCCCGCAGTCCTTTTCTGCTCGGTGTGCAAGGTATTGGCTTCTTGCTGTCCTGGGGGCTGGGCCGGAATCCACAACGGCGCTTAAATGGTAGCACCACCAATCCAGGGAAACAACAAGATGATAGTAGTATTATTGAAAGATATTGTGATAGTATATTGATAATAATATATTTACTGTAGTTAGTGTTACTGAAACATATTGAAACAATAACAGGAACGTCTCCGGCAAATGGCAACAACGTTAAAGAGTGATACTGAAGTGCAAGTAGAATAAATCCAACATCGGTCACCAGAGGTTGATCTCCAAGGACGTGGCCTTTGACGAAGTCGCCAATTTCACCAAACCATGACCGCAACATCTATGGAGTAAAAGATCAATGTCAACAGCTTTTGCGGCAGAGGACGGACAAAGAAAGGTTCCAAAAACTAGTGGTTTCGAAACATCCGGAGGATGAGTTGTGGAAATGGTCAAAATATCCAAGAACAATATCAGCTTTTAGCTGCATCTAAATCATCTTAATGCCATGTATTACATTTTATATATATTCAGTAACTGGCACATAGAATAAAATCAATGACTTTTTCGGGTAAGTTAAAAATGAAAAAATGGCAGAAAACACGTTGACAGTATAACTCGCAGATAGAATAGTTTTTGAGGTTTCGTTGCAGTATTGAATATTCTATCTGTTAATCCGTGTATATATATATATAGGGTTTTCAGAGGCATCAATGATTTTCCGGAAACTTTGACCAAATTCGCATTTATCATGATTTTTGCAATTTTTTGTATGATTTATCTGCTGGACTATTCTATCTGTTGATTTCCCCAAGGGTACAGCTATTTCCGTACATTGTCAATGAACCACACATAAGTTGCAGTTGTTTCTGTTCACATCGTGTGTTTCCATAGCACTATGCATTTGTCAGGTGCAAAGGCCAAGGCTGTATTTGTGTAGAGCATCGTCCGTCTGTGGGTGTCGATGGGTGTCGAAAGCATTGCAACTGAACATTCGATGCACTACGTCTGATGAGTCAAGGTTAGCAAGGGTTAGGTGTGTGTGTGTGTGCATGTTTTAATTTGACAAACAGGATGTGTATCGAATATATTATATGTTCCATATTTTGAATGAAAAATGATTCAAAATCAACAGATAGAATATTCCAGCTACATGGAGTGCCAGCTTTAATGGTTCCAGCCAATCTTTTGTACCGTTTTGATTGCAATGAGTGGCATACAAGCCAGTCAATAAATCATGAGTGAATGAATTTGTTTCCAAACGTGCCGATGATTTTCTGGAAAAAATAAATTTGATTCGTTTTTTTCCCAAATTTATCATTTATCATAGTTTCTGTATTAATCTTCTTTTGATTGACTTTGGACTGTTCTATCTGTTGGTGTCCACATGGGTAGACATATTTCCGAACATTATTGTTTGAACCAAGCATGGATAAAACATACATTCACCCCAACCGAAGGAGAAACACATAGTAAGTTGCAGTTGTTTCTGTTCACATCGTCTGTTTCCATAGCACTATATGCATTTGTCAGGGGCAAAGGTTGTGTTTGTGTAGAGCATCGTCCGTCTGTTGGTGTCGATGGGTGTCGAAAGCATTGCAACTTAACATTCGATTGACTACGTCTGATGAGTCAAGGTTAGCAAGGGTTAGGTGTGTGCGTGTGTGCATGTTTCATGTTGGTTTTGCGTTTTGCGAGAGTTTTTCAAATTGTTTGACAACTAGGACGTTAATCAACCACATTTTGCTGTATGTTTTAATATGCAAAATGATTTAAATGAACAGATAGAATATTCCAGCTACATGGAGTGCCAGCTTTGCTGGCTCCAGCCAATCGTTTGTACCGTTTTGATTGAAAGAAGTGGCATACAAGCCAGTCAATAAATTATGAGTGAATGAATTTGTCTCCAAACGTGCAAATGATTTTCTGGAAACTTAGATTTGATTCGTTTTTTTTTTCCAAAGTTATCATTTATCATAGTTTCTGTATTAGTCTATCTTTTGATTGACTTGGGACTATTCTGTCTGTTGGTGTCCACATGGGGTAGACATATTTCCGAACATTATTGTTTGAACCAAGCATGGATAAAACATACATTCACGCCAACCGAAGGAGAAACATATAGTAAGTTGCAGTTGTTTCTGTTCACATCGTGTGTTTCCAAAGCACTATATGCATTTGTCAGGGGCAAAGGTTGTGTTTGTGTAGAGCATCGTGGGTGTCGATGGGTGTCGAAAGCATTGCAACTGAACATTCGACGCACTATGTCTGATGAGGCATGGTTAGCAAGGGTTAGGTGTGTGTGTGTGTGCATGTTTCATGTTGGTCTTGCGTTTTGCGAGAGTTTTTCAAATTGTTTGATAAAAGGACGTTAATCAACCACATTTTGCTGTATGTTTTAATATGCAAAATGATTCAAAATCAACAGATAGAATATTCCAGCTATATGGAGTGCCAGCTTTGCTGGCTCCAGCCAATCTTTTGTACCGTTTTGATTGAAAGAAGTTGCATACAAGCCAGTCAATAAATTATGAGTGAATGAATTTGTTTCCAAACGTGCAAATGATTTTCTGAAAACTTAGACTTGATTCGTTTTTTTCCAAATTTATCATTTATCATAGTTTCTGTATTAATCTATCTTTTGATTGACTTTGGACTATTCTGTCTGTTGGTGTCCACATGGGGTAGACATATTTCCGAACATTATTGTTTGAACCAAGCATGGATAAAACATACATTCACGCCAACCGAAGGAGAAACATATAGTAAGTTGCAGTTGTTTCTGTTCACATCGTCTGTTTCCAAAGCACTATATGCATTTGTCAGGGGCAAAGGTTGTGTTTGTGTAGAGCATCGTCCAACTGTGGGTGTCGATGGGTGTCGAAAGCATTGCAACTGAACATTCGATGCATTATGTCTGATGAGGCATGGTTAGCAAGGGTTAGGTGTGTGTGTGTGTGCATGTTTCATGTTGGTTTTGCGTTTTGCGAGAGTTTTTCTAATTGTTTGACAACTAGGACGTTAATCAACCACATTTTGCTGTATGTTTTAATATGCAAAATGACTCAAAATCAACAGATAGAATATTCCAGCTATAATATGGAGTGCCAGCTTTGCTGGCTCCAGCCAATCTTTTGTACCGTTTTGATTGAAAGAAGTGGCATACAAGCCAGTCAATAAATTATGAGTGAATGAATTTGTTTCCAAACGTGCAAATGATTTTCTGAAAACTTAGACTTGATTCGTTTTTTTCCCAAATTTATCATTTATCATAGTTTCTGTATTAATCTATCTTTTGATTGACTTTGGACTATTCTGTCTGTTGGTGTCCACATGGGGTAGATATATTTCCGAACATTATTGTTTGAACCAAGCATGGATAAAACATACATTCACGCCAACTGAAAGAGAAACACATAGTAAGTTGCAGTTGTTTCTGTTCTCATCGTCTGTTTCCATAGCACTATATGCATTTGTCAGGGGCAAAGGCTGTGTTTGTGATGTTTGTGTAGAGTCCGTCTGTGGGTGTCGATGGGTGTCGAAAGCATTGCAACTGAACATTCGATGCGCTATGTCTGATGAGGTATGGTTAGCAAGGGTTAGGTGTGTGTGTGTGCATGTTTCATGTTGGTTTTGCGTTTTGCGAGAGTTTTTCAAATTGTTTGACAACTAAGACGTTAATCAACCACATCTTGCTGTATGTTTTAATATGCAAAATGATTCAAAATCAACAGATAGAATATTCCAGCTATATGGAGTGCCAGCTTTGCTGGCTCCAGCCAATCTTTTGTACCGTTTTGATTGAAAGAAGTTGCATACAAGCCAGTCAATAAATTATGAGTGAATGAATTTGTTTCCAAACGTGCAAATGATTTTCTGAAAACTTAGACTTGATTCGTTTTTTTTCCAAATTTATCATTTATCATAGTTTCTGTATTAATCTATCTTTTGATTGACTTTGGACTGTTCTATCTGTTGGTGTCCACATGGGTAGACATATGTCGGAACATTATTGTTTGAACCAAGCATGGATAAAACATACATTCACGCCAACCGAAGGAGAAACATATAGTAAGTTGCAGTTGTTTCTGTTCACATCGTCTGTTTCCATAGCACTATATGCATTTGTCAGGGGCAAAGGCTGTGTTTGTCTAGAGCATCGTCCGTCTGTGGGTGTCGATGGGTGTCGAAAGCATTGCAACTGAACATTCGATGCACTATGTTTGAAAGGCATGGTTAGCAAGGTTAGGTGTGTGTGTGCATGTTTCTGTGGCATTTGCGTTTTGGGCGAGAGTTTTTCATGTTTGACAACTAGGATGACGTTAAATCAAAAACCCCATTTTGCTGTATTTTTTAAAAATAATGCAAAATGATTCAAAATCAACAGATAGAATATTCCAGCTATATGGAGTGCCAGCTTTGCTGGCTCCAGCCAATCTTTTGTACCGTTTTGATTGAAAGAAGTTGCATACAAGCCAGTCAATAAATTATGAGTGAATGAATTTGTTTCCAAACGTGCAAATGATTTTCTGAAAACTTAGACTTGATTCGTTTTTTTCCCAAATTTATCATGTATCATAGTTTCTGTATTAATCTATCTTTTGATTGACTTTGGACTATTCTGTCTGTTGGTGTCCACATGGGGTAGAGATATTTCCGAACATTATTGTTTGAACCAAGCATGGATAAAACAGACATTCACGCCAACCGAAGGAGAAACACATAGTAAGTTGCAGTTGTTTCTGTTCACATCGTCTGTTTCCATAGCACTATATGCATTTGTCAGGGGCAAAGGCTGTGTTTGTGATGTTTGTGTAGAGCATCGTCCGTCTGTGGGTGTCGATGGGTGTCGAAAGCATTGCAACTGAACATTCGATGCACTATGTTTGATGGTCAGGTGTGTGTGTGTGTGCGTGCATGTTTCATGTTGATGTTGGTTTGCGGTGTTTTTTCGGATAGAACGTAAATCGACCACATTTTGCTGTATGTTTTAATACGCAAAATGATTCAAAATCAACAGATAGAATATTCCAGCTACATGGGCTGCCAGCTTTGCTGGCTCCAGCCAATCTTTTGTACTATTTTGATTGCAGTAAGTGATATTAGCCAGCCAATCAATTATGAGTGAATGTATTATTTGTTTAGTATGTCTGTACATGAGTTCCATATGGAGTGGATGGAAAAATTCAAAGTTGAGTTGTTGTAGTGTGCCAGCAATGTTGACTGTTGCTTTGGGAATTGAGGAGATGAGGGGTCGACGGGGTCTGGAAAATAGGTTATTATTCTATCTGTTGAAAACACTGGTAAAACACAGGAAAAATGATGCTTTTAAAAATGATTTCCCTAAAATTATATATTTTAGGTCTTGGATCATTCTATGTGTAAAATTTACCCAGCTATAAATTTTGCATTATTCTATGTGTTATTTTCAAATCAATGAAATTTTGAATATTCTATCTGCCTGTTACTTAATATATATATATATATATGATCACCACCGTTTTAAGGGGGGACATACCCAAAATGTAAGCTACATTTTTCAAGGTGTTTTTGATGGGGGCCTTGAACATGTAAGCTTTCATTTTGAAGGTATTTTGAAGACCCTCCCCACAAAAACGACACCTGTCAGCGACCAATTTTACATTTAAGGTGGGGTTCCCAAAGAATGTATCTTACATTTTGGTATGGTCCCTCCCTGAAAAGTAGCCTTGAAGGGGTGTATGTATATATATATATTTGTATATATATATATATGATATGTATATATATATAGGGCCACGGTCAATATTTATTATCTAGCTGAATGTCATCAATTTTTGAAGAGTGTATTATCGTTTTTCAGGTTTTGGGCCACCATGTTCCTATTCCTTGCATATTCCATGGTATTCTGATGGTGAAAAGCAACGAATCAAATACTTCCTCCCACTTTCACGTGGAGCGCAATCTTTTTTTTCAGTCGCTGGAGTCCGAAGTGTCGCTGCTGCTGTATGCTGCTGTCCGTGGTGCCGCTTTCACTCGCATTTTGCAAAGTTCTCTTTCGATCTAGTCTTTGCTTTCTCTTCTCGATGGTTTTTTCTTGCGGTCGATCAGGCTCTGTAGATCGAAGCGTGCATCAGCACCTTCAGGCAATAGTGCTTCGTGCTTCTGCATTCGCTGTGGCACAATAATCGCCTGCTGCGTCTGGTCATTCCATTTCTTCTTGCCGGGCTGTGCTTTCCCTGATACAGCCTCTTGTGCCTCTGCAATCAATTGTCCCCCTTCTGTCTCATGTTGCCACAACTCATTGAGGAAAAATCTGAGTCCTGCCATGTCTTGCGCTTGCTTGCTCATCTTTTGATGGGGAATAGTCGTTTTATCTTGCTGGCCGGTGGCCGGTGGCCGGTGGTTGGCCGGCGGCCGGTGAGCCGGTGGCCGGTCGCAGGTGGCCGGGTGGCTGGCGGGTGGCCGGTGGCCGGTGGCCGGTGAGCCGGTGAGCAGGTGGCCGGTGGCCGGTGGCCGGTGAGCCGGTGAGCCGGTGGCCGGTGAGCCGGTGAGCCGGTGGCCGGTGGCCGGTGGCCAGTGGCCGGTGGCCGGTGGCCGGCGAGAGGAAACGACTATAGTGCTTTGATGAGCAACACGCGCCAAGAAAAACAGGCTTTCAGCGAGCAAATGGGCCAGTGTCTGGCCGATAGGGGTTTTGTGATTTTTTGGTTATCGTTTCGTTATCGTTTGGGTTATCGTTTGAAACACCTGGTTGGATCCAGAAAAAAAAAAAGCAATGATTCTGGAGAAATCTATGGGAAACCCTTTTGTTTGGAAAGTCGTAGTGTTGTCTTGAGGAAAGCTTGATGCATTGCTACTGGATACATGGAAGATCAGCAGATGTCAGAACCAAAATGGCTGCCAAACGCAAACCATCACCACACATCTATTGCTAAAAAAAAAGGTTTTGCCGTTTGCTTCTCTCATACGAAATACATTGAATAACTTGCGCCGTAAGACACAGGATGACTGATGACCAAGATCAACATAAGCACACGTTATCGTTTTTGAAGAGTGTATTATCGTTTTCCAAGCCTCAGCTCAGTTTCCAAAAAATAGAGACGCCTCGAATACTACTTTCCATTGCCGTAAATTTTGGCTGTAGCTGTAGCTCATATACATATTATATATATATGTGTGTGTCCCTTCGATCTAGTTTTCTCAATGTCAAGGCCGGAACGGAACAAATGGTTGCGGACATGTCCTAAATATATCCGTATCAATGCCCAAGAATCACCCCAGCACGGCCCAGCATGGTGACTGCAGAAGAGCAACGCAACAATGGCATCTGTGGTAGCGATTTGCTGCCGGCCAAGCCATTTTTGACGCCCCTGGGCTGTGCCACCGTGACATGACAACGAATATGGTGCCCAAACATAGCGATGGGCGATGGACCAACACATTTAGACCATTTTCAGGACCGAATCATCTAAGCCGCGAGTCGATTCCTGGTGAATTAGGGGGGTTCAGTTGAAAGGATTTCGAAACCGCCAGGCGAGGCGCTTGGATGCCGATACATGATTTCGGTGCCTCAGGGTGCCTCAAACTTTCTTGCGATCGTGGTAGTGGCAAGGGAACTATGGCTTATCATCATCCCCAACAAATTACACAGGTAATCACAGGTACTATAAGTTCCAACACATTTATGAACCAACCAGGGAATTTTATGATTCTTGTTGAAGGTATCGGGGGATGGAGATGTTTCCAGTGGAAGATGAAACCAGCAGGTTCAATGGCTTCCGGAACAATCATGATGTGGTTGAGCTAGATTTGGATTGTGATAGACATGTATTAAGCCAATGAAAACACTGATCTATTCAATAATATCTATATATAATTATAATTATAGGATGTATTCATCGATATACATTTGCATAGAAAATCATAGAAATCATGGGCGATACTCGTGTTGATCGCGGAGGATGAACCCCAAAAGTTCTACCATCTTTGGTCGGTCCATTCCTTAATCCATCTTAATCCCCAAAGTTGTCTTCATACAAACTTAAGGCTCATGTTTCTGTGCCAGAAAAATGGATCGTCAACTTATCGTCGGTGGGTTCCATGCTGCCCCTGCCCAAGGTCCCAAGTGGTCCCAAATGCTATGCATCTCGGGTGCTCAAACCTGGTGCTCGTAGCCTGCTCAAAAAATGGATTTTTCGACCAAGCGAACAAAGCGACTGGCAAAAATGCACAGAAACTTCAACAAAACACTTTTCTGGCGTACTTTGTTGCCATATGGACCAATGGGTCAAAACCTGGTACTCTAGGTACCCTAAAATAGCTGGCTAATGGATGGTTATTCCCCTAAATATGGTAATCTGTTTTGACCCATCCCCATATTATGTTGCCATTATGTTGCCATAAACCAGGTATTTCAGAACAAGAAATGCACATTGTCACATAGTAGACACAAAGTTGTTGTTCTGTTTGGGCAAAACGAATAAACCGTTTTTGGCTAGGTAGTATTTTCCCCTCCGCCCTTCGCCCCCTCAATTGTGGCAAAATAACAAAGAATCAGATTAATTGAATAATGCAACGCACGAGAATATTAAATCGTATCAATAATTGTGCTTCCACGAGCTCAGCAAGTTTTACAGAATTACAAGTACCACCAGCAAACTGAAGGAGTTTGCCAACACCCAACATCCCAGTTGCTCAGCAATAGAAACCAGCAAAAACCATGGCTAGTTGTTGGATCATCTTTGGTAACCCAATGTGGAACATCCGATGGGTAGATCATGGAGGTTCTCTGCGAAAATCATGGGGCACTAAATGGGGGATTGGAACCATTGACACGTTGATGAAATGAGGGTATCAGGGATCATGCACTTAAATTCCAAAAAAAAACGGGACACACCATGTTTTAAATCCAAAAGGCTACTAGCATGTCAAGCCGCTTGTGGTTCCAACTGATTTTTGTGGGAGGTCCAAAGTTCCTGAAACGTCTATGTCTCTTGATCCAAATATGAACCCTTAAACAAATAGAACAGTTGGACACCCGAGAATGAGGCAGTAAATATCGTCTATAGTCACATCTTATCTACCAGACCCTGGACGAAGAACTTTACATCCCCTCTTAGGGTGGGCCATGGAGATAGTTAACTGCTTAGTAACTGAAGTTTTTTCCCCCGCAAACTGGTGGGCGAACAGTGAACTAACTGACCATGGCCAATCTTCCACCGCATCGCATGACTCGAGGGCATCCCTATAGGCCCTTGCCTGAAGCTGCGGGAGGCTGGTATTGGTTTGAAGTCGTTTCCGGCTTGGCTTGCGACTGGGTGGGGCGGCCATGGCGCCAGAAAAAGGGCTACCTATAGGGCCTATACGGGGCTGTGGGGGATCCCAAAGCATGGCCGTAGCTGTGTGTTTGTTCTCAACTTTCAAATTTGGGAGTCTTTTCAAACAAAACCACATGGATCCACTGGTCGACCTTTTCCAGCATCCAACGCTGTCAGAAGTGCCACGACAACGTGCTGGTGGGGGATACCTTTTCTCATCTGCTGAGATTCGTGGATTGGAAATTTCATGGAAATCATGTTTAAGATGTAAACACTATAAACCACTATTAACCACTATTAAGTGAGAAGTGAAGATGTACTGTAAGACGACCAACTTTTGCCAACGGAATTTTTGTCGCTGTCACATCAGCCTGGAGCCAAAGAAGGTCGGAGATCACCAGCCTATTGGGGCTTTCCCCATCCAAATGAGGGATGGCAGATTGACCGCGGTTTATGTTCATTTGCTAAGGCGGCTAGGGAATGTTCATCATGCAGTTCCTGGTGAAAATCCCAGTTTTATAGGAAACGTTATACTTATCATACTTTATCCCTGCAAAAATGCTAAGCAATCTCTCCATTAGTCCCATAGGTGTGTTGGCAAAGAATTAGTCCACCGCAGCCACTGAGTTCCAAACACAGGCATCCCTTGGGGTCATCCCATGCTTGACATCTCTGGACCGCTCACCTGGGCGGTGACAAACCGCGGCTTTTCAGGGAACAGCGACAACCTACACAAGGAGGATCTCCGGCTTTGTGGCTTTATAAATGGATCTATAAATGGTTAACCAATGGTTAACCAATGGTTAATAGTGGTTAATAGTGGTTAATAGCGGTTTCAGTGTTCTTTTCTTTTCCCCATGACTACTGACCCGTTGAAATCAGGGAATCACCCAGTTACCAGTGAACCATGGGGATTTCACCAGCGCCAAAGATGACCGAACCCCAATAGATGGGGTAAGATGTTGTTGCTGGCTAAATAAGCACAAACAATCCAAAACATAAACCCACAATAACCCACACATTCTTGGGTGGGGTCACCTAATTCGGGGGTTATAGTTAAATGGCTTAAATGAATTTAAATGATCCATTTAGTTCCCAAATGTTAGCTAACATTAGCTAACTACCTGGATGTTTGACTGTTTGCTATGGAAAATCACCTACTAGGTAAATCATCGAACTCGGCCATAACTTCCATAGCCATGCAACAAATTACGTGAGGGCACTAGCTCATCGATGCTTTTCCCAGCTATAACACCTTAATTTACTTCGGGGCTTCCCCAGCCATTGCGCACGCCTCCAGGCATTCGGGGCTCTGCCACTCCCCCGCCACACAGCGCAAACTCCGATGTGCCAAGGCTTCTCCTTGAGGCTTGCTCTCTGAGGCTTGCGGATAAGGGCCATGGATGGGGATGGCAAAGTATCGCTTGTGCCACGAGTGTCTAAACTTCCGCTTTCAACCGCTCCCCCCAATCTGAGACCCGGGTGCAAAGTTCTGGGATCTAGGATGAGGATTGGGATGAGGATGATGATGGTGATTTTGATTATTATCACCTTTTTTCATGATAAGGATGATAGCTGATAGCGATGATGGTTATTTATATTTATCTAGTATTACTATTATTGTCAATATTACTATTAACTTCTGATGATAAGTATCATGACTAATTGTGATGATGAGGATAATGAGGATAATAAGGATATAAGGATTGTGGTGATGGTGATGGTGATGGTGGTGGTGGTGGTGATGGTGGTGATGATGATGATGACGACCAGATTGTGACGACAATGAGACAAAAGAGGCGATGATTATGATGGCCACGATAACACTACGTATGTGCTGGCATGTGATGGATGATGGATGGTGGATGTGATGGTTGTTGGTTATGATCGACAAAATGATGGGATGTGGTGCTTATGATGCACAAAATAACGGTATGTTATTGTTACCATGGGAAAAATAAGGATACTACAGCACTAAATCTGCCTTGTGTCAACCTTGTTGCCTCTGCGCATATTTCCAGGAAAACAACTACTCCAACGGAGCAACTTGCTGGGTCCTGCACATGGGCCCCTGAAAGGATGGAATTTTCGACTGTCGGCACCCCCAGTGATAGGTTGGCTCCCATGGAGAATCGCTGGCCTGACCAGTTCACCCGTTGATCAAAAATGACGTTGCAAACTCTGGAGGAATACGGATTTCTTCCATAAAAAATGTGAAAATCCACCAAACATACAGTATCCCAAAAATGGTGGAAGGTGCATTTTCATAAATTTACATAATTTAGATTCATTGATAAAGCGTTGACTGACTGAAAAGAAGCTACCCTATTCCATTCCACTTGTTGACCATCGGCCCGGAAAATCACCATAGCCCACATGGCCCACATGGCGACACACGGTGGAGTCTCCGGGTTAAAAAATGGTTGGCTTTTCCATGGGTTTTCCAGGCAAAAATGACGGATTCAAATATGAACAATGGATAAACATGTGGGATTTAGCCAATGAATCATAGATTTAATCTGATTTCATGGATCATTGGTTTGGGCTTGAGGGAAAATCCCCAGAAAGCTGCAGGTCAATGGAAAGCAGCTCCTTTTTGCTTGCAGCGCGCCAACATGAGTCTAGTGAATTGGGCCGGGGCATCTGCAATCGGGGCTGGAATTTTCACCAGTTGATACATAATGGGGAATGAATTCCATCTAGTTCCCGAAGTTCTGAGATGTTAAAGGTATTTTTTGTTTAATCCAATTCACATGAGCGGGCATCAGTGTTCCAAAGTTGAGCGCCAAGTTCCTTCTCAGTGCAGTTGAAATGACATGGGGGGCGCTTGTTAGGTTTGAGGGATTGGCCTCTTGTAATCTCCCCTGTCAATGACAATTCTCCCTTTCTAGCATTCTAGCTGATCTTCGTATATATTTCCGATGAAAAAGTCAGTCTTTGACCCATTCAAATATGGACGATTGTAAAAGTAGCCATCAAGCAGCATTCAGAAATTAGCATCTGGTTAACATAGACCCTGAAAATCACCAACTCTTTCTGGAAGGGTCTTGGGGGGGTCGCTTCACACGCTGGGCTTGGGCAACGTTGGTAGTTCCTCCTCGGGTACTCCTTGGCCAGACGTCAAGTGCCCGGGTCGGCCGGCAGGAGAATTTCAAATCATATCTAGCCTCAGGGATCATTGTCAATATCATATATACATATTTACATATACATGGTAGACGTATAAATATGTGTACTATATATAATAATAATATGTGTATATATATATATTATGATATATACATATATATATATATATTATATTTCTATATGATTAAACACATGTGTATATGACTATAATAATATGCAGTACGTACATGTATGTATGATTCGATTCTATACGTATGGACACCTGCAAGCCACCAATTTGTGAATCCCAAACCTTCGGATTTCAAGGCCCGAGCCAAGTATGTTTATATGCCATGTTGTCCTGTTCAATACTACCCTCCGTTAATCAAACGTGGCAATGGAAAATCCCCTATGAGTGGAGACTTTAATGGGAATATGGGGAATTTTCCATTGCCACGTTTCATTACCGGAGGGTAAACTAGCTTTAATTTTTGAAGCACCCACACGGATCGACATGGTTAATTTTGATTTTGCATTTAAAAACATATATCCCAAGAACACATGCCTACATTTCTGATACAGGAAAAATGATTGGTCGTATCCTGACTACAGTAAGTATGCAACAGGATAATTGGATAACTCCTGCTATATACTACGGAGTTACTCTTATCCTCTCGCCCGCCAAGACAATTGTTGCTCAGACTTGTTGTGTTGTTACCCTTGAATTTCGCAACATCTTTGCTTAACTCACCATTGTTGAAATCAGCTTGTTCATTTTTTTGTGGTTACATTTTTGCATCATTACCATTCACACATATTTTACCCATTATTATTACCAATTTAAACCAATTTAACCTTTACATGCATCCCTTGTTGCTTGCAATGCCTGGGATTATGGCCATGGACCAAGACCTAGAGTAAGTACATCTAAATACATGGATTTTGAAATATACGAAGTGGTATCTTAGACTACCTCCGGGAAGGTTTTCCTTGGCATGCCCGGCCATTTAAACATACGGAATCCAATTTATTGAAACAGTTTAAAATGGACCTGGTGTTTCGTATTACCTCCAGGGCCTTGTGGTCTGGCCCGCCCTCCACATATGTCGTTACTGTACATCCAGCCGAGCATCCGGAATACCTGTCGGGCAGTGGCCACCCCCAGCGAAATTTCCAAATATGGAACAGCGCACCCAGAAAAAGGGTAATTGAATCATTGAAAGGACCACACATGAGTAGAATATGGATGTAACTTTTATGTCCCCCAGTTTGACACTTTGCTTTCGACGCGTCATGGTCGTTGCTGGTATTGGGTCCATTGGCTCCTACCATGTGGAGCCACCTAGTGATTTCACCTGGGTTTGCATTCACCAATCTAAGTATCACTATAGATAGATCATGATACATCTACCTGTTCAATCATAGTTCCCTCCGCGATTTTTTTTTTAAAACTATATACATATATGATTCATGATTGAAATTCTACCTGTTCATCGCTATAAACATCCTAAATCTCGTTCCCTCCATGTTTTTTTCCAACGGGTTCCCTGTTGCCGTTGTGCTTTTTCTTTATCCCCATCAAATCCCATGAAAAATCCACATGTTTGATGGTTAAATTCCCATGGTTTTCCATCAAATTCCATTAAAGTCCATTAAAATCCATTAAAGTCCATTAAATCCCAGTCAATCTTATCGAATCCCATCCCTTTAAATCCCATCGATGCTGCCAAGGCACATCCCCATGTGGCACTTTTGCTTTTCAGGTCGTTGAATATCTGACTCGATACCCGCAGACCGGCGGTTGGCCCCGGCACCCTGACTGCCGGCGGGGGTTGTTGAGTGGTTGGATTGCCAAGAGGCCGATTGTTACCCTCTGGTAATTTAACGTAGCTATTGAAAATGACCATTAATAGTGGATTTTCCCATTAAAAATGGTGATTTTCAATGGCTATGTTAAATTTGTTAAATTACCAGAGGGTAGATTAGATTCAGTGTGGATGTTTATCACGAAACTTCATGAAACTACCTTATAGATGTTGTTTATTTAGAAACATCTATTGATAATAATGATTACAAGAGGAAATCCATTTCTCCAGTGTGTGAGAAAAATGCCATGCCAACCGTTGGGATTCCAGGGATGACAGCTTGATGTTTTTGAGCTGCATACAGCCGTGCCCGCCTTAATGAAGGCTGGGCCGCAATTGATCTCGTCACAACGCAAGCCTCGCAGGATGATTGCACCATCAGTCACTAGCAACAACAAACAAAACATAGCTGGGCAGGTGAGATTTCTGCTGCCAGTGCTGCCCTGGTCCGGTTGAGGCGAAGGACATTGTGCGTTGAGGTCATACCACTTGATGTCACCGCTGATTTCCTAACGTGGCTTGGCTAGAAAATCACACCCAGTTCAACATGTATATATATATATTATATTTTTATATATATATATAGATAGTTAGTATTGGTTAGTTAATGTATGTTCATGCTAGTTTTTGGCAGCTGGATATAGTTGGTTCAGGTTGATTCCATTTCATCTAAGGATTTATATGTTCTTTCATGTTCTTTCATACATGAGACTTGCTGACTATCTACCTGACTGAATAAAAAACAGTTGCAAGGGAACCAGAAAGAGCTACATGATGACTGACTGGTGAACTGCTTGCCTCCACTTTTCATGTCACTTCTGGTTCCTTCTGGATCAATGTCCATCCATTAAAGGCTTGAATCATGTCTATTCCAACTGATTCACCAAGTCATGTCCAGAAAATAAACTCAAGGAATTGAATGGAAGAACAAATTCCATCAGAATCAATTTAGCTCAATGTTAAAGTTTCTCCAAGCATCTGTCTTGGCGTTCTTGGCATTGAAGAATTTCAACCAGCATTTGGATTTGCACGACATCGCATCACACATGATGTTGTCAGCCTCAGGTTTCATGCATAGATTTGTCGAAGGCGGAGAAAGGATATCCATGGATAGTCCAAAATTGCAGTCCTAATGGGCAAAATGATGATACACCAATTTGAACCACGGGCTTTTGGGAAACCCCAATTTTGAGCCATACCCAAAGCTCCCTGGCTGCTTGGAGCCTTGGAGCGGGTGAAATCATGCTGGCATGATATTAGGCTATGCATCCCTACCTCTAAATACCTTGTTTGGGGGGATGAACGTGCATAACTACCAGCTATTTGGTGTAAAACACAGGGGTAAAGGATAGTCAGGATAGTACGTTTTTGACCCCATCCCTACTATACAAGCAAGAATTGGGTACGGGGCAAATTTCAAAACTCGCTGAGAACTGTAAATTGATTGGTTATGTTTATTCATTTTTAGCACAGTTCGCACAGTCATCAATTTTGGGGTCACCCAAAGTGTACCAAGACCCGGTTCTCAAACTTCTGGTAGTTGAATTTGCTGATTTTCGGGAGCACAGGGGCACCGAAGATTTGCTGGGAAAAAACGTGGGATTTCCGAAGATTTTCCACCCAACTTGGAAGCCACGAATCCCAAACGTCCATACAACTTGGTAGATCTGTCCGCCCATCATAGCGCTTTTCGCTGAAACTGATATTGGCCTTTCGATTTTGTGCAGGGCTGATGAACGTCATTCACTGGGAGAGTTTTCACAAGAACCAAAGGAATACTGTACTTTGCTGCTTGAAGTGACAAAACATGTACATACGGGCTGAAGTGATTCAACCAGCAAAACAATTATAATTATGTAAGCCGTTCTTGAGCTATGGGATGCAAAATGGGATTTGGATACTGGATTGTGTTCCCAGTTTGGGATTTATTGGGATTCCTTGCATGATGAGAACGATTCTGATACGTACCAAGCATGGTTGGTGAAGAGTAGAGTAAACATGACGTGTGGGTTGGGAGGAGGAAAAAATTGACCACGCCCATTAGATGTGTAGATGGTATGATAATATTGATATGTGTATATATATACTTACCTGCTGTTAAGAGGATCAAATAGTCATTTGTAATTTCTCCAATTATCATATGTCGCTCTTCATGTCGAATGTAAACCAAGTGTACAAAACACCCAGTTCCTTAGTCCACAGTTAGGAAACCTTTCTCATAATAACACAATCAAACTAGTTCGGTTCCAAAATGCATTGTTAATTCCCATTGTTTTGACCCAATTTGATAAAATGTGGTTCAATGACGGGATCATCCCATCCCCCAAGTTTGATTTTTGCTGTCCTAATCATGTAATAGATTTAATAAGATAAATGATGGCATAAACACAATGACTGGCCAAAATGGCCGGAGAATTGCTGAGCCAGAGCGGGTTAGCATAAATGATGGGTATGGTACATCTTTCCCAGCATGGGACCCACCTCTAACCAAAGTATGTCAACCATCAATGGGGAACACTGAAAACAATATCAACATCCAAAAACCAAATGTGTTGTTATTGTTATTGGCTGGGACCCCTTTTCAAACAAATACAGTGGGACATCAATTTGCTTAGTGTTATGGAAGACGCCAATGACAGGCACATCCAAATCTCACCAATATACCTTGGCAAATTCTTCGTACACTCAGTGACCATTGACAGTTCTCCCTTATGATTAAGATGGTTTTCAGTTTATGTTTCAAGAAAGGTTGGTGTTTGACTTTGGTGGAAACAAATCTACCAAGCATTGTTGCAAGAGTTTTGACGGTTGAAGAAAACATGATAATCATAACAAGATGAAAAGGTCTTGAACTATCAGACTCAGAATTTGCTATGTTCTTGGAGCTCATGAGTTGGATTCCTTCTAAAAAACAAACCAAAACCTGGAACTGTTTCCACACAGTTTAAGATGTAGCCCGAGTAAATGATAGTAAAGAACTCAGGAAACATTCGGCAATAATAATACTAATAATACACTATTGTTTTGGAGTTGCCTTTGATCTCATGCACTCAGAAACACTGGCGACTTATTTGTTTGACAGTCTTTTGCGGAAAAAAAAGATGGCGCACAACTTCAACTTTTAATTGTTTGAATAATTTTGAAATGACATATTTTCAAAAGTTTAAAAAAAAATAAAAAAGGAAGAAATAGACATTGAACGTGCTGTTAAGCAAATCACCTTGGCCAGGGGGGGGGCAAATGCCCCCCCCTCTGGCCAACATCGGGAGCGCTACCGATGTTGGCTAGCCGCCCCCTACATGTCTTAACAGCACTTCCAATTTTTCACATTGGGGGCTTATTAGCTCAAAAGTCCCGGTCCGTACTATGCAGGAGGGGGGCTAGCCAACATCGGGAGCGCTACCGATGTTGGCCAGAGGGGGGGGCACTTGCCCCCCCCCTGGCCAAGGCGATTTGCTTAACAGCACGTGCTAAGAGTTTAATGTTATTTTTCTTTTTTTTCATTATTTGAAAACAGTCGGGAGCGCTACCGAATGTTTTCGCCAAAAGCAAAATTTGTAATTATGATCTTAAAACAGTCGGGAACGCTACCGAATGTTTTCGCCAAAAGCAATTTTTAAAACGATGCATGGTCTTAAAACAGTCGGGAGCGCTACCGAATGTTTTCGCCAAAAGCAATTTTGAAATTATGTATGGTCTTAAAACAGTCGGGAGCGCTACCGATTGTTTTCGCCACAAGCAATTTTTGAAAATATGTATGGTCTTAAAACAGTCGGGAGCGCTACCGAATGTTTTCGCCAAAAGCAATTTTGAAATTATGTATGGTCTTAAAACAGTCGGGAGCGCTACCGATTGTTTTCGCCAAAAGCAATTTTTGAAAATATTTATGGTCTTTAAAACAGTCGGGAGCGCTACCGAATGTTTTCACTAAGATTTTTTTGACCATTGAATACACCAAATTTTGAAGGCAGAATCATTTGTTTTACTAATGCAATAACAAAAATGCAATTTTTCAAAAAGGTTACATTGTTTGTTATTACATAACTTTATATTTCATGTGGAACTGGGACCACTCAGGAGAACTGCCAAATGGTGCACCTCAAAACCAACAGAAGCTGAAAGTCAGTGTCATTCTGGCCATTGTTCCCTTCCTACGAAATCTATATTTTTAGTCTTAAGGTCCCAAAAGGGAAGAAAGGGCATCACCATAACATGCACTTGCAGGCTTTCAACATCTGTTTTTTTACTGAGATAGTAATAGATAATGATCAGCCGCGGCAGGGCAGCCACCCTCCCCCCCTCCACCCCAAATGGGGGATATCACGGGGATACTGGGAATATTGAAGGAATAATAGGAATAATATATGGTGAGTAATAGGGATATGGTGGAAATATCATGGGGACTATTCAAAGACATATATATTTTTTTTGTGATGATATATTGATGGATATACAATCCGGTGTAATCAAATGTGGCACCACCAAAGAAAATTGGTAAAATATAATTTGACTATTTGACTATGTTAAGAGCTGGCAAATATATATATATATATATTTATTTATTTATTCATGATTAGATAGATGAAATTCTCATTCACCTTTCGCGGGGGGAACAGTACACCATCGCAGCGGGTGATATCCCCATTTCTGTGGGTCACATAATCATGACTGGGTCAAATCTTTAAGAGCACCACTTAAGTGCAATCTACACTTTTCATCTTGAAATCCTCACTTTTTCACTTTTTTTATATTGAAATCACCATGTGAAATCCCCACTGTTCACGGTGGAATCCACACGTTTCACAGTGAATTCCGCATGTTTTCCAGGTGAAAATGTGTTCCTTTTCATGGCGAAAACAGACCATTTGTTGCCCAACTTGGGGATGTATCCCACTTACTTAGCCAATGGGGAAAAGAACCCACTTATACATAAATATATATATATATATACATACACACATGGTATATATATATGTATATATGGGGTGTGTGTATATATATACGGTATATATGATTATATATGTGATTATATATATATGTATATATACCCATCCGCCGACCCCGGCCGACGGCAAGGGGGAGCGCGTCAGGGAAGAGAGGTTGTGGACAACAAGAAATAGGAGTTTTGGGAAGCAGCGGCATGAGAAAAAAGTAGCTAAAATCATCATTTTCTATAGGTTTCAGAAGTTACGTAGCATAGCAGAACAGCAGAAGTCAAATTGGCACCACCACCAGCAGCAGCAGCAGCTGCAACACAGCAGCAGGAACAGCAGGCCCAGCAGCCACCAGCAGCAGCATGGCAAACCCGCAGAAGTCAAATTGGCTTGCAGCCACCAGCAGCAGCAGCATAGCAGAACAGCAGAAGTCAAATGGGCTTTTTAATAGGATTTCAGAAGGGACGTTCCGGCCTCCGGGGAGCTTGTTATTGCGAATGACTTTGCGCCACTTTCGGCACGAAATTAGATGGTGTTTTGCCGTTTCGAGTGGGTTTCGAAAATGGTCAACTCGGGCCCTGCTATCCATTGATCTACCACGGATATACCATGATTGTGTTGATACATCGTTGATACATGAGTACATTTTTTGTCAACTATATTGCATTATGGATATATAATTCACGATTGTATTTGATTTACGGATAATGTCATTATACAGCCCCTATCCTTTTCCATTTAAAAAATGTATATTATTGATACGTTACCAGTAGTACCGCACAAGGCGGTGGCGGAAGTTTCAAAAATAGGAAACCTATAGGAGAGGTTGGTGGTTGTGAATCAGGGATGGCAGAGCGAAGCCACTGATGGACCGAAAGGTGCATGAGGTCTCCTCTCTTTC
This sequence comes from Cladocopium goreaui, assembly GCA_947184155.2. Classification (NCBI taxonomy): domain Eukaryota; class Dinophyceae; order Suessiales; family Symbiodiniaceae; genus Cladocopium; species Cladocopium goreaui. Next base: position 116,050 of record CAMXCT020001319.1, read on the forward strand.
TCTCTCTTTCTCTCTCTTTCTCTCTCTTTCTCTCTCTTTCTCTCTCTTTCTCTGACTATCTAACTATGTATCTATGTATCTATCTACCTATCTATCTATCTATCTTTCTATCTATCTATCTTTCTATCTACCTATCTATCTGTCTATCTATTTATCTATCTATCTATCCATCTATCTATCGATCTATCTATCTATCGATCTATCGATCTATCTATCTATCGATCTATCTATCTATCTATCTATCTATCTATCTATCTCTCTCTCTCTATCTATCTATCTATCTACCTATCTATCTATCTATCGATCGATCTATCTATCTATCTATCTATCTATCTATCGATGTATCTATCTATCTATCTATCTCTCTCTCTCTATCTATCTATCTATCTATCTATCTATGTATGTATCTAGCTATCTCTCCATGTATCGATCTATGCATCTATCGATGTATCTATCTATCTATCTATCTGTCTGTCTGTCTGTCTGTCTATCGATCTGTCTGTCTTTCTGTCTGTCTATCTGTCTAGCCATCTATCTATCTATCTCATCTACCCAGCTGGCCTCTCTCTTTCTCTCTCTTTCATCTAATTTCCTATCTATCTATCTATCTATCTACCTGTCTATCTCTCTCTCTCTCTCTTTCATCTGTCTATCTGTCTAGCTGTCTACCTGTCTATCTGTGTTGCAGTGTCATTCAGTGTAATGTAGTGTGGTGTAGTGTAATTTAGTGTAGTGGACTCTACTGGAGTGTAATGTACTGTAATGTAGTGTGACTTCGAAGTGAGCTTCGCGCCACAACAGCGTACACTTTTTCAACATCTGAACCTCCAAAAATGGTCCGAGCATGGTGTGTTTTGTACATTTTGACTTGGACATGTGCTTCGCGCCACAACGACGTGCACTTTTTCAACATCTCAACTTCCAAAAGTGGTGCGGAACTGAGGTGCTTTGTACATTTTGACTTCGACATGTGCTTAGCGCCACAACGGCGTGCACTTTTTCGACATCGCAACGGGATCCTACCGCACAGTGATCCTAGCAACCCTGACACAGGTATTCCCAGTCCAAGTTACAACCAATAAGTCCATAAGGAAAAACGTTTCATTCAGATTCTCCGAACCAAGGGATCCATCATCACTGGAATGTTGTCCTAACTCAGCAAACCCTGGTGAACAAACTGGAGCTGGCGCTCTGTTTTCATTCGGAGGTGTGGTGGAAGAATTTCTGCAAATGTAAATCATGCAGTACAAATCACTGCACAATCAAACCATGCAGTTCAACACAACCGTCAACCACGGTCAAACGTTATCAGCCACGCCACTGTCCCTAAAACTCCAGGGTGGGCGGGCGGGTGCTCAAGAAAACTGAACACCAAGTATCGCGCAACTAATCCGTTGCGCCAATCGCGCAGCCCATCCGTTACGCTAAACAACCGCTAGTGGCCAGCTAGCACAACTGCCATGAATCCACATGGTCAGTGACATCATGAACCTCCATGATAGCAAAGAGATCCTAACTCTATCACAACATCATGAAACTCATGACAACCCAGAGACTCAATCTCAAAAGTATGTTACAAAGTGAACCGCACATCCCACTTGCACTCCTGCACCACATGCCCTACTGTGACATCATGAAGCCACTCCACCGCTCTACCCCCCGTTCCCCAGGAAACTACTGTGAATTCAACCCAAACCAAGTATCATCACCGAAAGGAGAAGGCTCCCCAAAAACAACAAAACTAGGCAACCGCACAACCCAAGGGTGCTATCGGATCCCCCTTTTCGCACCTGCGTGTCGACCCGCTTCCAAAAGTGGTCCGAGCATGGTGTGTTTTGTACATTTTGACTTGGAAATGTACTTCGCGCCACAACAGCGTACACTTTTTCGACATCTCAACTTCCAAAAGCGGTCCAGAGCTGAAGTGTTTTGTGCATTTTGACTTGCAAATGTGCTTCGCGCCACAACGGCGTACACTTTTTCAACATCTCAACTTCCAAAAGTGGTCCGGACCTGAGGTGTTTTGTACCTTTTGACTTGGAAATGTGCTTTGAGCCACAACGGCGTGCAATTTTTCATCTCTCCTCTCGCCAGCTGGCTCCGCACCCGCCGCTTTAGCGAGCCTACTTTTCGACCCTCCAGAGCCACAAATCATTGGAAAAACACAGTGTTTCGCGACTTTCCGACCTTTTCGCGCATCTGTATCTTCTGTCCTCTTACTCTTTCTCTTCTACTCTTCTCTCTTCTAATCTTTCTCTTCTCTCTGCCTCTGCCCTACTCTGCTTTTCATCTGTCCATATTGTCGGAAGTTTGACTTCTAAACTTCCTTCGATGAATATACGGTTGATTCATGTATTGTTATACCATTGTTGTATGGATATACCAGTTATCCACCCTTGATATCATATCATATCATATTCAACCAATTTTTCACGTGGGTGCCGGGTGCTCCAGCAGCCCCCAGGAGCTGGAAACCTTGCAGAGTATATATATATATAATATAATGTATATATATATATACAATATAATATATATATATAATTATATAATATATATATAATTATATAATATATATATATATAATATATATATATATATATATACGGGGTTATACTAATGGACTGGAGGCCACTTCCACGGCAATGCTCATCCAGGCCCAAAACTCGCCTCCACGAGGTCTGTCCGCAACCTCTTTGGATCGCGGTGTCCCCAGGGAGCTGCAAAACGGGCGGCCACCGTGGTCATCACCTGGGGATCTTCGCCGGCTAGGACACCTTTAAAAAATATGGGGATGTCACCATCAAACATGGTGGTTTTCTGATTCCTATGGTGAGTTTAGCCAACAAAAACTATGAAATTTAGCATGATTTAAGCATCAAAGATAGAAAAATGATGAACAATTGGAGTATTCATGAACAAAATTCAAGAGTAAATCGGTATCAACCAGTGATCGATCTTGAAACATAGCTTAGGATCACCACACTTACACAACAATTTGGGTATACATTCCAATTTATGGTCATTTGAATGAAAATGATGATGCTTATTGATAAACCGACGGATTTTGGCGATGAACATATCTGCTTAATAGCGTTTTACCACATGAATCAATTTACATTTGGTGTAGAACATACGTACATGTTAACTCATACATGTTTAATTATACACCATTTTAATAGTATGTTTAACATAAGTACATCCCATTCATCCACCTGCTTTGCTCGTGATAACTCCCCAAAAATGCACTGTCAATGGGGCTCAACAACCCAAACTGCCAAGCAGACATAGGAATGAGTATAAAATTGGATATACTAATGCAATGAATGTGAATGAATGTGTGACACATGAATATGATTAGATATATGTAGCTGTTTACAACTATTTATACAAATATAACCAACAGTCCGAGATGTGTGTTGTTTTCATGTTTCTTGAGCAGATAAAAGACAGAACTTACCCTCTGGTAATCTAGCATAATCTAGCATTGCTATTCAACATGGCAAATAGAAATATATAGAAATAGTTGATTTACCTGTTTAGAATGGTGATTTTCCATAGCTACAGGGTGGTGCCCATAGTTAGCATTAGTTAGCTAAGTTGGTGCATAGCTAACTCCAATCACTATGGTTTATGGTAGATATACCTATACTATTCTTATGGTTCAGAAACCAACAAACATCACTGGGGGGGCCTCTGTGATCCACTTGCGGGTCTTCGCCAGCACCTGGCAGTTGGGGGGACATGGTGACATGTCGAACATGTTTAAATATGGATGTTTACATATCTAATCATCATTAGCAGTTGATATTCATCATTAGATGCATATCATATTAGATGATGTTACATATATTTACATATCTAATCATCATGACTATTAGCTATGGTCCAAAATTGCCCAAACAAGATGCTCCAAATCCAAATATTCATTAGATATCTACCATGTTGATCCATCTCTTTGGACATCGGGGTGGATAATTGAGATCGCAGTGGATGAGTGGCACAAGACGTGAGATGACTGAGAAATCCATCACCGGGGCGCATAGCATAGCCTCAATATGCCTTCATGTCGGAATTCTGACAGAGAATCTGATACCTGGGGGTTTACAAAGTCATGAGGGATCCGCAAGTCACCATGGGTTTCAAAACAAAAACGGTCTGACCTGGAAGATTGAGGGGTACCCAATTTTAGGAAACCTCCGGTGTGACTTCCAGCAGTTTCTTCCAGAGTCTGTTGGAAATTTAAATCCTTATAACGTCTTATAACCATGTTTTTTGGAGGTGATGATAAAATTTATTTTGATTTTAGGTGGATGGGATTACTTAATTTTAATTCGATGCTTCGTAGAGATATAGAACGTTAAAATGTCTAACTGCTTATAAGTGTATATCCCATCAACATATCCGATTAACATATCCCATTAACATATCTCATTACACTCCACTATCCCATGGAAATCCATTAACATATCATTAGAATCGCATTAATGTCCATTATTTTCAATGATATTCCATGAATGTTCCATAAACAAATCCCATTCATAGTATATATATATACTACATGTATAGTCCTCTAAAATTCCATCAACACATCATTGGACATCCCATTGATATCTCCACTCCTGTTGCTTTTGACTTCCCCTTCTTCCCGCTGCGAAAACAACGGGGCCTCGATATCCTCCGGCGCACTGCAGGCTGCACAGCGACCGCAGTGAAGCTTCCGGAAGTCTGCGCTGAGCATCCTGAAAAAAATGGGGACTTCCCCATGTGTTCTCTAGCAGACCAACAAAGAAGACACATAGAATTTGAGATTTTATATGATTTTATGGGATAACTATAGGTTGTTAGGGATTGCTTATGTGGTCTCTAGAAAACAAACCAGATTTGGGGTTTTATGGGATTTTTAAGATGGGATGTTATAAAGGATGATTACGGGAGAATAGATGGGATAAGTTGTTGTTGATGCAATATGCTGTTCTCACTAAAATACGACACGATAAAATCAAAAAATAGCAGTGAATAAAAAAACGCAATAAAATCATAACCATAACACATAAATAAATCAACTACCGTGCGTCTCGTGCAAGAGTCCCAAAAAAAAGTGTGAGACGCTTGGGCGCCTGTCTTAAATGAACCTAAGCGATATAATCAGAGGCCTTGGATTGAGAGTGAATAAGTTCAGTATTGTACCTCCAATTTTCTCTTGGTCTTCCTACTCGCCGTTGACCAAGCTGTCCCCGGTTCGTACGCCACTTGCTTTAAAGGATCGGTATCTGCGCTTCTCAAGGTATGACCTTGATTGAACTCGCTTCTCATCCAGTATTTCGGAAAAAGGTTTAACACATTTGTTTAGACCGTTGGGAAACGCCACTTGCGAAGCGAGTTCATAAACACTTGAATGTGTGTACCTCCTGTCAACGAATGTTGTAGGTGAAGAATTTTCCTCAAGCCCTTTAGATGGAAAGCTGGTTGGTGGTTTGAACCCCTCTGAAAAATATGAAAGTCAATGGGAAGGATGACATCCCATATATGAAATGGAAAATAAAAGTCATGTTTGAAACCAACAAGCAGAAAGTATCGGCTTTTTTCCGTGACTGAGAAAGAAAAAAACATGGTCTCCGAGAGTCTCCAGCTTGTGAAGAAGTTTTTTTCTCCAACTAAAACCGCGAATCATAACACAACGAATAACAACGATTTATTTATTCTTCTATGTTTTTTAAGTTTACATAGATTTACTATACTATACTATACTATACTATACCATACTATACTATACTATACTGAATATATTTCATCACCAAACTGAACAGATCTGAATAGGAGTTTCGTGGAATTTCACTATCAATAAATGAAAAGACATGGACATTTGGAACAAGTTCATGCAAATTTAGGATCTGATCAAGAGAAACTGGGGATTGCTCCTCAAGTACCGGTAGTGTGTGGTTTCAATCCATTCCATAAATATGCTCCTCAGTTTTGGTAATCATCCACAAATTGGACTTGTTAATGGTCCGTCAAGATGCAATCCCCTTGGAAAGGTAACAGTCTGGCGGCTTCAACTTCAACCCACGGCAAAGTATTCATTGGGGCACATGATAGCCACAACATTCATGTGCTTCATGTTGGAAGGCATTGTTGATATGATGACATTGAAAGAATCGATGTCCATTATGATATACGGTGTGTACAGTACCCTTCAAATGGTATTGCTATTTGGGAAGGTCTCATCGCTTACCTCCTGTTTGTACAGCGTCTAAAAACCACCATCCGCCCCTTCCATATTTCATCTTCCCCGATGTTTTGCAGTAGCTCACATTGTAGTAGGCCTTATGATATAATTCATCCAAATCCATCCACGCCATGGCGAAAAAACACTGCCAAGAATCTGGCTCTGCACCTCTTCCTTTGTCAGAGTGGTTAGCGAACCGTCTGGCTGTTGAACACAAACGAAATCCTTAGAGCTCGAAAGGCACCGCAGAATAGAATCAATAGAAGCCCTTTTTCTGTAACCTCTGGCCATGGGAAATCATCCTGTTTAATAAGTGAATCATCTATACATGATTATAAAGGAGCAATTCTCCGGAGTCAGCTATGTATGCTATGTGAAATTGCCGGAATTCGCAATTTGTTGTTGCTAATGACGCTAATGTCATGTGGCCTTTGCTGTTGCCCTTGTACCCGGAATATCTTGGGATAACAAAAAATCACATCGACTTCCACACAGCTTTCTGGATATGAATTGGATGAATGGGACATTAAAGATCTGTATTAATTCCTCCTTCCATGTTCTCTTCAGAAATACACCGTAACTCATTCACCAATCATTCCCCTTACCCCTTATGAAGCCTTAAAGTTGCCCAGGAGCACAGTTCCATCCACTCGTCTCATTGCCGCTCCAGGTATTTACCGTGTCAAACTCTTTGGCCTTGGCCCATCACGAGTTTAGAAACATAAACATCGCGGTCCATGGGTCCAAGCTAGTTTTACATCTCTTTTCACAGTTTTATCCCCATAGTCTCATGGAAATATAATGGAATATATGGGATAACCATGGATATAATGGGGGATATGGGGGATATAAGCCAACTCCAAGGCCCTGGCAGAGTATCTGGGAATCACTTGCGGCAAGGTCTCGTCTGCGCCTCACGCTGCGGTGGCAAAAATCAGAAGAACTCCAAATATATGGTACCATTAATATGCTAGAATTATATCTATGATAGATACCTTTTATATACTGAGCCAATGGAATTGGGTTCATATATCTTATTACATAGCATTGTACATACATAATATATCACACAAGTATCTGGTTCAGTTTGGTTACTAGCATTGGGTTGACCATGAGCATCCACGAAACGCCGTGACGCCGTGACGTGCCTGTGGCCTTGAGACCTCAGTGTACGGCGCTGTGCGCAGGAAGGGAGGTAACCGGGGAAGGCCCAATGATCAACAGCCGATGAGGTTTACGAATCCGGGTTGACATTACATGATTGATTCCGATTTTTTTTTCTGTTGGCTTCATGCTCCGATATTTCAACAAACATAATATCATTTCACCAATCCAAGGACATCTGGAGCTTCCGTGCTGCAAGTTGCCTAGCCAAGCATTACACTCCAAAAAAAAGTCACAATTTCATCCAAATTCTTCCTCCATGGTCACGCTTGGCAATCCTGGCTGCGAGAGAGGATCACTGTATATCACCAACCCAATCACCTTAGAAATGCTCAGGTTTCACCAACCCAATGACTGGAGGACTCCACAGGCGGCCGTTCTCTGACCAAGTGGCGAAAGCATTGGCAGTTGCTCCAACCGCTGCGACCACCCACAATGGTCAAATCAAAGGTGTTGCCAAACTTCCAGCGACACTGACGAGTGCATTGAAAGAACTCCTGGAGAAATGGAGTCAGAGTCAAAATCAAATACCCTCTGGTAAACTAACATAACTATGGAAAAACACCATCTATGTATGGGTATAAATCGACTTAGTGAAAATAACTATGTTAGTTTCAGACCCTCGAATTCAATATGTATATATATATATATACATACACATACAATACTATTATATATGTGTATAGTATATGTTTGACGGTTCCAACCCATCCAATTTTTGCTGTTTGGGCATATTCTTCTCCAAGCTCCAACCGTCATCCGTGTTTTTGGTGGATCGTTAAGGGATCCGCAGATCCCCCACGGTGGGCCCCACGGTGGGCCCCACGGTGGGCCATCTGCACCCAACTCCTTCTGTTGCTGGGCTTCAGTCGGAGGTTCCACGTCCTCCCTGCGAGTCGAATCCAAGTCCTGCGTGCTGGGCTTGCAGATGATGGAGATGTTCTTTAACAAACCTCCCAATGGATAGAATCACTGAGGGAACATCTTAATACAGGAAACCATGGTTTTCACCATTATGGGGGTTTCAGGAACATATTCCCGTTTTTGCCAATCCAATGGATAGAACATGAAAAGCTTTTTGCAGGATATGACTGATATGACTATTTTTGTGACTCATGATCTTTACCATGAATGGTTGCCAAGTAATCATCCATCTGTAGCTGAGCTTTTTGTTTCGTGGTGGTTCAACCCAAGGAACCAATGAAGCAACGTTGCGCCTATCGGAAGCCCGAAGCGAACATCCCCAAAAGGATTGTACCCCAAGCCTAGAAGCACTTATACTTAAAGAGGGTCACAACATGTCAAAACCATTTGCCATCTAGAAGATACGAGAACATGTACTTCAGATCTCAGGCTGCCTAAACCCTGAACCTGAATCATTGGATGATATTTTGTCCCACTGAAATGAAAAATGGATTGGTCGAGTCCTTGGCTTTACGAAATGCTTCGGATTTCATCAAAGAAACCATCGACAAAACCATCGTCAAGGGTGATTGGCCTCGCTGAGTATACGATATGCAAAGCTCACTGGAAGTCGCAAACCTCCAGAGGGGCTGTTTTAAGAGCACACAACTGGGACACACATAGTTAGACGTTCAAAAGAACAGCAACATCGTGATCTTGTTCTATGTGTTTTCTATCTATATAGTGAAGATTCACCTGTGAAAACCAACCAAACAAAAAGTTATCCCAGCACACAAACTGTGGTGATCAATGTAAAATTATGAAAATCTTGAGCTTCTAAGAAATTGTTGGTTTCACCACGCCTTCATCCTGTAAAAAATGGGGATGAACTGGCCAAGACACTGAGAATCACAGCATTGATGCACGCACACCGAAACATCCCAGCCCAGTCGGGCGGCTGCCAGTCGGCTGCCACGGCTGAGCCAAATGGATGCATCGAATGCATCGAATGAGTCTCAACCATCGCGGTGCTTCAGCAATGCTTAGACCAACAGGTTGAAAAAAAGGTGATGACTTGAAGCAAAATTTGGTGCCCTCAGCCAGTCTTTGATCCACCCGTGGCTTATTCTACCTAGAAACTCTTTCGGGATTTCTTTTTTGCCGGATGCCAAATTTTCTGCCAAATTTATGCCCGGAAATCTCAGGAATCCTGGAAACTACGCCGGAAAAATCCCGGGAATTACGCCGGAATCATGTGCAATGAAGCCGGCTGGAAAAAAACATGTATATGTATATCCGCCGACCCCGGCCGACCGCAAGGGGGAGCGCGTCAGGGAAGAGAGGTTGTGGACAACAAGAAATACAACAACGGGTCGGGGATCAGCAGCAGCAGCAAAAGCCTCTGCAGCAGCAGGAGGAAAAGGTAGCCAAAATTCATAGCAGCAGCAAGACGAAAAAGCAACCAAAATCATCATTTTCTATGCGTTTTCGCTAGGCATTTACGGGGTGCAATTTTGGGGTTTCTCCGTCCTTCACTGCCATGGTGTTTTCCCATCCGGGGACCAGCAGCAGCAGCAGCAGCAAAAGCTTCTGCAGCAGCAGGAGTAGGCAGCAGCAGGCAGCAGCCAGCAGCAGCAGCAAAAGCCTCTGCGGCAGCAGGAGTAGGCAGCAGCAGGCAGCAGCCAGCACCAGCAGCCAGCAGCAGGCAGGAGCAGGCAGCAGCAGGCAGCAGCAGGAGCGGCAAAGTTTCAATTTTATAGTAGGGTTTCAGAAGTGACATTAGGCCAGCAGCAGCCAGCAGCAGGCAGGAGCAGGCAGCAGCAGGCAGCAGGCAGCAGCAGGCAGCAGGCAGCAGCAGGCAGCAGGCAAGTTTCAATTTTATAGTACGGTTTGAGAAGTGACGTTAGGCCCTTTTTGGGGTTCTGCATTCAACGCTGCGGCACGCTTGCGGATGGCAGCTTGGACTGTGGCCACATGACATGCGTTGCAGACCTGTGTGCCATGTTGACAGGAAGGTTGCTTCTGGAGACAGACTGAGAACTGCTGCTTTGACTTGCGTTCCTTACATACTGCGCATGTCCAATGTCCACGGGTTTTTGCTTTGTCTGGCACAAAGAACAAGTTTTTTTCGCGTCGCAAGAGGGACAGACCCGATAGTAGCAGCCACAGCCAGTAGCCAGCAGCCTACCCAAAAAAATGCTGATTTTCTATATTTTGAATATTTTCTATAGGGTTTCAGACGTGACGTTTGGCACTTTTCTCGTTTATAAGCGTTTCAAGAACATGGGAAAAAGCATGCAAACGGTAGACAAAGGTGAGCAGCTAGCGCCAGTAGCAGCCAGCAGCCAGTAGCCAGCAGCCTACCCAAATCTATGATGATTTTCTACTGATTTTCTATAGGGTTTCAGACGTGACGTTTGGCACTTTTCCCGTTTATAAGTAATTTATAAGCGTTTCAAGAATATGGGAAAAAGCACGCAAAAGGTAGACAAAGGTGATATTGTAAGCAACTAGACCGGCATATAGCCAGTAGCCAGCAGCCAGCGGCAGTAGCAGCCAGCAGCCAGTAGCCAGCTGACTGTACATAGCCAGTAGCCAGCAGCCAGCGCGAGTAGCAGCCAGCAACCAGTAGCCAGCAGCCTACCCAAAAAAATGCTGATTTTCTATATTTTCAAACATATTTCTATAGGGTTTCAGACGTGACGTTTGGCACTTTTCCCGTCTATAAGCGTTTCAAGAACATGGGAAAAAGCACGCAAAAGGTAGACAAAGGTGAACAGCCAGCGCCAGTAGCAGCCAGCAGCCAGCTGACTGCCAGTAGCCAGCAGCCAGCGCGAGTAGCAGCCAGCAGCCAGTAGCCAGCAGCCTACCCAAAAAGATGCTGATTTTCTAGGGTTTCAGACGTGACGTTTGGCACTTTTCCCGTTTATAAGCGTTTCAAGAACATGGGAAAAAGCACACGAAAGGTAGACAAAGGTGAACAGCCAGCGCCAGTAGCAGCCAGCAGCCAGCAGCCTACCCAAAAACATGCTGATTTTCTATATTTTCAATATATTGAAAATTTTCTATAGGGTTTCAGACGTGACGTTTGGCACTTTTCCCGTTTATAAGCGTTTCAAGAACATGGGAAAAAGCACGCAAAAGGTACCTCGGAACTCCTAAGATGCAAAAAATCCAGTGATTTAAGGTTTATGATCAAAATTATTGTTTTTTGGATTGAGCCCAAAAAACGACTCAAATGCCTGAAAATCATGTTCTAAGAGGATGTAAGACGTACTGTTAAGACTTCGGATTTGTGGTAAAGCTTGGGGGCCCTTGAAATATTTTTATTCTTTCTGAATTTTGATTTTGAGTTGATTCTCAAAATTGATTTCCACCATTGCTGTGGCTGGATTTGGAAGAACTTTCAAAGTTGTACTTGTACAATTGATCTGGAATTGATTCCAAAATTGAATCTGGCTCTGGGATAATTTGGGGTAGTTTCATTAGAATTTATGTTCTGCTTGTTGCACATTGGCCTGTGCAGTTGATGGTTGTTATCTGTTTATGGGATGTTGCGCCCACCACCGTCGGGTAACTGTGATTCAATGTGTCCTTGAGTGGGGCTGCCTCTCCTTGATATTTCTTCCTATGACCTTCCCGTTTTTTCTGCATATGGTGTGACTTTGGTGTGGGATGTGATTGGCCACTGACGTAATGAAATGTGAACTGAATGACCATCAGTATTCTGTAAATAAATAAATATGTATATATATATATATTTATTCATTTATAAGTATATAAACTGATCTGAATAAGGCCAAGGATAAGTACTAAGGCTGAGAGCCGACCAATTTTTAAATCAATATCTGTGGACACCAGTGTTGAAAACAATATTGAATCAATTTTGCTTGAGAGGCTCATTTCTGAAATCAATTCAAAATCAATTTTAAACCAATCCTTTTGGAACCTCAAAGCGCTTTCTCAAAAAATTGATTTTAAATTGATGTTGGTTCAAAAACCAAGTGAAAATCAATTATTTTATATACAGGAAAAACTTGTGTAAAATTGATTTTTGCTAGAAAAACTGAAGAAAACAATATGTTTTCATGGAAAAACATCGTTTTTTTAAGAGCACACTCAGCCAACCCCGAAGAAAACACAGTAAAATTGGTTTAAAAACAAGCCAAAAACTAATCTAAAATCAATTTTTCCATGCTTTTGGAGCCAAAAAACAATTTAAAATTGATTTAAAATCAATTTTTCCATGCTTTTGGAGCCAAAAATCAATTTAAAATTGATTTAAAATCAATTTTTCCATGCTTTTGGCGCCAAAAATCAATTTAAAATTGATTTAAAATCAATTTTTCCATGCTTTTGGCGCCAAAAATCAATTTAAAATTGGTTTAAAATCAATTTTTCCATGCTTTTGGCGCCTAGAATCAATTTAAATTTGATTTAAAATTGATTCAAAATCATTTTTTCCTTGCTTTTGGCGCCAAAAATCAATTTAAAATTAATTTAAAATCAATTTTTCCATGCTTTTGGAGCCAAAAATTAATTTAAAATTGATTTAAAATCAATTTTTCCATGCTTTTGGCGCCAAAAATCAATTTAAAATTGATTTAAAATCAATTTTTCCATGCTTTTGGCGCCAAAAATCAATTTAAAATTGATTTAAAATCAATTTTTCCATGCTTTTGGCGCCTAGAATCAATTTAAATTTGATTTAAAATTGATTCCAAATCATTTTTTCCTTGCTTTTGGCGCCAAAAATCAATTTAAAATTAATTTAAAATCAATTTTTCCATGCTTTTGGAGCCAAAAAATAATTTAAAATTGATTTAAAATCAATTTTTCCATGCTTTTGGCGCCAAAAATCAATTTAAAATTGATTTAAAATCAATTTTTCCATGCTTTTGGCGCCAAAAATCAATTTAAAATTGATTTAAAATCAATTTTTCCATGCTTTTGGCGCCTAGAATCAATTTAAATTTGATTTAAAATTGATTCAAAATAATTTTTTCTTTGCTTTTGGCGCCAAAAATCAATTTAAAATTTATTTAAAATTGATTTAAAATCATTTTTTCCATGCTTTTGGAGCCAAAAATCAATTTAAAATTGATTTAAAATCAATTTTTCCATGCTTTTGGAGCCAAAAATCAATTTAAAATTGATTTAAAATCATTTTTTCCATGCTTTTGGGGCCAAAAAAAATATTTAAAATTGATTTAAAATCAATTTTTCCATGCTTTTGGAGCCAAAAACCAATTTAAAATTAATTTCCATGCTTTTGAGGTCCAGCAGTGCACACTGAGGTGGGAAGGTCCCAGGTTGAGGTCCAGCGGTGCACACTGAGCTGGGCAGGTCCCAGGTTGAGGTCCAGCGGTGCCCACTGAGCTGGGAAGGTCCCAGGTTGAGGTCCAGCGGTGCCCACTGAGCTGGGAAGGTCCCAGGTTGAGGTCCAGCGGTGCCCACTGAGCTGGGAAGGTCCCAGGTTGAGGTCCAGCGGTGCACACTGAGCTCGGACGTTGGCGAAGAGCTTGGCGAAGAGTTGGCAAGGCAACAGTGGACGTGGAAGTGGAGGCAGAGGTGGTGGAGGAGATGCTGGCGGAGGAGGAGCAGGAGCAGCAGGAGGAGCAGGAGGAGCAGGAGGATTTGATATGTTTGTGTGCATAGTGCATGCATGGACCATCAGTTTTGACACATTTTGACAATGCGGGATTGAGAGCATGTGTTTAGCAAAATCCTGTGACCCAAATTACCCGCAAAACGCCCGCAAAAATCCCGCAAACGCGCGCAACAACTGTCAAACGCGCGCAAATCCTGATTTCTGGTCATTTAGGGTAATTTGAGTCGTTTTGCAAAGGACGCATTTTTGACCATGTTTGAAGGACAATGAGTTCAATCGCTCTCATGCCCATTCTGTCTGTTTGGGTTTATATAGCCAGTAGCCAGCAGCCAGCGGCAGTAGCAGCCAGCAGCCAGTAGCCAGCTGACTGTACATAGCCAGTAGACAGCAGCCAGCGCCAGTAACCAGTAGCCAGCAGCCTACCAAAAAAAATGCTGATTTTCTATATTTTCAATATATTGAAAATTTTCTATAGGGTTTCAGACGTGACGTTTGGCACTTTTCCCGTTTATAAGCGTTTCAAGAACATGGGAAAAAGCACGCAAAAGGTAGACAAAGGTGAGCAACTAGCGCCAGTAGCAGCCAGCAGCCAGTAGCCAGCAGCCTACAAAAAAAAAGCTGATATTCTACTAATTTTCTATATTTACTATAGGGTTTCAGACGTGACGTTTGGCACTTTTTCCTTTTTATAAGGGTTTCAAGAACATGGGAAAAAGCACGCAAAAGGTAGACAAAGGTGATATTCTAAGCAACTAGACCGGCACATAGACAGTAGCCAGCAGCCACCGGCAGTAGCAGCCAGCAGCCACCGGCAGTAGCAGCCAGCAGCCAGTAGCCAGCTGACTGTACATAGCCATTAGCCAGCAGCCAGCGCCAGTAGCAGCCAGCAGCCAGTAGCCAGCAGCCTACCAAAAAAAATGTTGATTTACTACATATTTAATAATTTTCTATAAGGTTTCAGACGTGACGTTTGGCACTTTTCCCGTTTATAAGCGCTTCAAGAACATGGGAAAAAGCACGCAAAAGGTAGACAAAGGTGATATTGTAAGCAACTAGACCGGCATATAGCCAGTAGCCAGCCAGCGGCAGTAGCAGCCAGCAGCCAGTAGCCAGCTGACTGTACATAGCCAGTAGACAGCAGCCAGCGCCAGTAGCAGCCAGCAACCAGTAGCCAGCAGCCTACCAAAAAAAATGCTGATTTTATATATTTTCAATATATTGAAAATTTTCTATAGGGTTTCAGACGTGACGTTTGGCACTTTTCCCGTTTATAAGCGTTTCAAGAACATGGGAAAAAGCACGCAAAAGGTAGACAAAGGTGAGCAACTAGCGCCAGTAGCAGCCAGCAGCCAGTAGCCAGCAGCCTACAAAAAAAAAGCTGATATTCTACTAAATTTCTATATTTACTATAGGGTTTCAGACGTGACGTTTGGCACTTTTTCCTTTTTATAAGCGTTTCAAGAACATGGGAAAAAGCACGCAAAAGGTAGACAAAGGTGATATTGTAAGCAACTAGACCGGCACATAGACAGTAGCCAGCAGCCACCGGCAGTAGCAGCCAGCAGCCAGTAGCCAGCTGACTGTACATAGCCAGTAGCCAGCAGCCAGCGCCAGTAGCAGCCAGTAGCCAGCAGCCTACCAAAAAAAAACTATATTTTCAATATTTTCTATAGGGTTTCAGACGTGACGTTTGACACTTTTGCCGTTTATAAGGCTTTCAAGACCATGGGAAACAGCACGCAAAAGGTAGACAAAGGTGAGCGGCCAGCGCCAGTAGCAGCCAGCAACCAGTAGCCAGCAGCCTACAAAAAAAAACTATATAGGGATTCAGACGTGACGTTTGGCACTTTTTCCTTTTTATAAGCGTTTCAAGAACATGGGAAAAAGCACGCAAAAGGTCCACAAAGGTGATATTGTAAGCAACTAGACCGGCATATAGCCAGTAGCCAGCAGCCAGCGGCAGTAGCAGCCAGCAGCCAGTAGCCAGCTGACTGTACATAGCCAGTAGCCAGCAGCCAGCGCGAGTAGCAGCCAGCAACCAGTAGCCAGCAGCCTACCCAAAAAAATGCTGATTTTCTATATTTTCAAACATATTTCTATAGGGTTTCAGACGTGACGTTTGGCACTTTTCCCGTCTATAAGCGTTTCAAGAACATGGGAAAAAGCACGCAAAAGGTAGACAAAGGTGAACAGCCAGCGCCAGTAGCAGCCAGCAGCCAGCTGACTGCCAGTAGCCAGCAGCCAGCGCGAGTAGCAGCCAGCAGCCAGTAGCCAGCAGCCTACCCAAAAAGATGCTGATTTTCTAGGGTTTCAGACGTGACGTTTGGCACTTTTCCCGTTTATAAGCGTTTCAAGAACATGGGAAAAAGCACACGAAAGGTAGACAAAGGTGAACAGCCAGCGCCAGTAGCAGCCAGCAGCCAGCAGCCTACCCAAAAACATGCTGATTTTCTATATTTTCAATATATTGAAAATTTTCTATAGGGTTTCAGACGTGACGTTTGGCACTTTTCCCGTTTATAAGCGTTTCAAGAACATGGGAAAAAGCACGCAAAAGGTACCTCGGAACTCCTAAGATGCAAAAAATCCAGTGATTTAAGGTTTATGATCAAAATTATTGTTTTTTGGATTGAGCCCAAAAAACGACTCAAATGCCTGAAAATCATGTTCTAAGAGGATGTAAGACGTACTGTTAAGACTTCGGATTTGTGGTAAAGCTTGGGGGCCCTTGAAATATTTTTATTCTTTCTGAATTTTGATTTTGAGTTGATTCTCAAAATTGATTTCCACCATTGCTGTGGCTGGATTTGGAAGAACTTTCAAAGTTGTACTTGTACAATTGATCTGGAATTGATTCCAAAATTGAATCTGACTCTGGGATAATTTGGGGTAGTTTCATTAGAATTTATGTTCTGCTTGTTGCACATTGGCCTGTGCAGTTGATGGTTGTTATCTGTTTATGGGATGTTGCGCCCACCACCGTCGGGTAACTGTGATTCAATGTGTCCTTGAGTGGGGCTGCCTCTCCTTGATATTTCTTCCTATGACCTTCCCGTTTTTTCTGCATATGGTGTGACTTTGGTGTGGGATGTGATTGGCCACTGACGTAATGAAATGTGAACTGAATGACCATCAGTATTCTGTAAATAAATAAATATGTATATATATATATATTTATTCATTTATAAGTATATAAACTGATCTGAATAAGGCCAAGGATAAGTACTAAGGCTGAGAGCCGACCAATTTTTAAATCAATATCTGTGGACACCAGTGTTGAAAACAATATTGAATCAATTTTGCTTGAGAGGCTCATTTCTGAAATCAATTCAAAATCAATTTTAAACCAATCCTTTTGGAACCTCAAAGCGCTTTCTCAAAAAATTGATTTTAAATTGATGTTGGTTCAAAAACCAAGTGAAAATCAATTATTTTATATACAGGAAAAACTTGTGTAAAATTGATTTTTGCTAGAAAAACTGAAGAAAACAATATGTTTTCATGGAAAAACATCGTTTTTTTAAGAGCACACTCAGCCAACCCCGAAGAAAACACAGTAAAATTGGTTTAAAAACAAGCCAAAAACTAATCTAAAATCAATTTTTCCATGCTTTTGGAGCCAAAAAACAATTTAAAATTGATTTAAAATCAATTTTTCCATGCTTTTGGAGCCAAAAATCAATTTAAAATTGATTTAAAATCAATTTTTCCATGCTTTTGGCGCCAAAAATCAATTTAAAATTGATTTAAAATCAATTTTTCCATGCTTTTGGCGCCAAAAATCAATTTAAAATTGATTTAAAATCAATTTTTCCATGCTTTTGGCGCCTAGAATCAATTTAAATTTGATTTAAAATTGATTTTTCATCTCCTTCCTCCATCCTTTTCCAAATCATTTTTTTCCTTTCCTTGCTTTTGGGACACGTGACAGCATGCCAAAAATCAACATTTCTATTATTTTTTAAAAATCATTTAATTTAAAATCAATTTTTCCATGCTTTTGGAGCCAAAAATTAATTTAAAATTGATTTAAAATCAATTTTTCCATGCTTTTGGCGCCAAAAATCAATTTAAAATTGATTTAAAATCAATTTTTCCATGCTTTTGGCGCCAAAAATCAATTTAAAATTGATTTAAAATCAATTTTTCCATGCTTTTGGCGCCTAGAATCAATTTAAATTTGATTTAAAATTGATTCCAAATCATTTTTTCCTTGCTTTTGGCGCCAAAAATCAATTTAAAATTAATTTAAAATCAATTTTTCCATGCTTTTGGAGCCAAAAAATAATTTAAAATTGATTTAAAATCAATTTTTCCATGCTTTTGGCGCCAAAAATCAATTTAAAATTGATTTAAAATCAATTTTTCCATGCTTTTGGCGCCAAAAATCAATTTAAAATTGATTTAAAATCAATTTTTCCATGCTTTTGGCGCCTAGAATCAATTTAAATTTGATTTAAAATTGATTCAAAATAATTTTTTCTTTGCTTTTGGCGCCAAAAATCAATTTAAAATTTATTTAAAATTGATTTAAAATCATTTTTTCCATGCTTTTGGAGCCAAAAATCAATTTAAAATTGATTTAAAATCAATTTTTCCATGCTTTTGGAGCCAAAAATCAATTTAAAATTGATTTAAAATCATTTTTTCCATGCTTTTGGGGCCAAAAAAAATATTTAAAATTGATTTAAAATCAATTTTTCCATGCTTTTGGAGCCAAAAACCAATTTAAAATTAATTTCCATGCTTTTGAGGTCCAGCAGTGCACACTGAGGTGGGAAGGTCCCAGGTTGAGGTCCAGCGGTGCACACTGAGCTGGGCAGGTCCCAGGTTGAGGTCCAGCGGTGCCCACTGAGCTGGGAAGGTCCCAGGTTGAGGTCCAGCGGTGCCCACTGAGCTGGGAAGGTCGCAGGTTGAGGTCCAGCGGTGCACACTGAGCTCGGACGTTGGCGAAGAGCTTGGCGAAGAGTTGGCAAGGCAACAGTGGACGTGGAAGTGGAGGCAGAGGTGGTGGAGGAGATGCTGGCGGAGGAGGAGCAGGAGGAGCAGGAGGAGCAGGAGGAGCAGGAGGATTTGATATGTTTGTGTGCATAGTGCATGCATGGACCATCAGTTTTGACACATTTTGACAATGCGGGATTGAGAGCATGTGTTTAGCAAAATCCTGTGACCCAAATTACCCGCAAAACGCCCGCAAAAATCCCGCAAACGCGCGCAACAACTGTCAAACGCGCGCAAATCCTGATTTCTGGTCATTTAGGGTAATTTGAGTCGTTTTGCAAAGGACGCATTTTTGACCATGTTTGAAGGACAATGAGTTCAATCGCTCTCATGCCCATTCTGTCTGTTTGGGTTTATATAGCCAGTAGCCAGCAGCCAGCGGCAGTAGCAGCCAGCAGCCAGTAGCCAGCTGACTGTACATAGCCAGTAGACAGCAGCCAGCGCCAGTAGCAGCCAGCAACCAGTAGCCAGCAGCCTACCAAAAAAAATGCTGACTTTCTATATTTTCAATATATTGAAAATTTTCTATAGGGTTTCAGACGTGACGTTTGGCACTTTTCCCGTTTATAAGCGTTTCAAGAACATGGGAAAAAGCACGCAAAAGGTAGACAAAGGTGAGCAACTAGCGCCAGTAGCAGCCAGCAGCCAGTAGCCAGCAGCCTACAAAAAAAAAGCTGATATTCTACTAATTTTCTATATTTACTATAGGGTTTCAGACGTGACGTTTGGCACTTTTTCCTTTTTATAAGGGTTTCAAGAACATGGGAAAAAGCACGCAAAAGGTAGACAAAGGTGATATTCTAAGCAACTAGACCGGCACATAGACAGTAGCCAGCAGCCACCGGCAGTAGCAGCCAGCAGCCACCGGCAGTAGCAGCCAGCAGCCAGTAGCCAGCTGACTGTACATAGCCATTAGCCAGCAGCCAGCGCCAGTAGCAGCCAGCAGCCAGTAGCCAGCAGCCTACCAAAAAAAATGTTGATTTACTACATATTTAATAATTTTCTATAAGGTTTCAGACGTGACGTTTGGCACTTTTCCCGTTTATAAGCGCTTCAAGAACATGGGAAAAAGCACGCAAAAGGTAGACAAAGGTGATATTGTAAGCAACTAGACCGGCATATAGCCAGTAGCCAGCCAGCGGCAGTAGCAGCCAGCAGCCAGTAGCCAGCTGACTGTACATAGCCAGTAGACAGCAGCCAGCGCCAGTAGCAGCCAGCAACCAGTAGCCAGCAGCCTACCAAAAAAAATGCTGATTTTATATATTTTCAATATATTGAAAATTTTCTATAGGGTTTCAGACGTGACGTTTGGCACTTTTCCCGTTTATAAGCGTTTCAAGAACATGGGAAAAAGCACGCAAAAGGTAGACAAAGGTGAGCAACTAGCGCCAGTAGCAGCCAGCAGCCAGTAGCCAGCAGCCTACAAAAAAAAAGCTGATATTCTACTAAATTTCTATATTTACTATAGGGTTTCAGACGTGACGTTTGGCACTTTTTCCTTTTTATAAGCGTTTCAAGAACATGGGAAAAAGCACGCAAAAGGTAGACAAAGGTGATATTGTAAGCAACTAGACCGGCACATAGACAGTAGCCAGCAGCCACCGGCAGTAGCAGCCAGCAGCCAGTAGCCAGCTGACTGTACATAGCCAGTAGCCAGCAGCCAGCGCCAGTAGCAGCCAGTAGCCAGCAGCCTACCAAAAAAAAACTATATTTTCAATATTTTCTATAGGGTTTCAGACGTGACGTTTGACACTTTTGCCGTTTATAAGGCTTTCAAGACCATGGGAAACAGCACGCAAAAGGTAGACAAAGGTGAGCGGCCAGCGCCAGTAGCAGCCAGCAACCAGTAGCCAGCAGCCTACAAAAAAAAACTATATAGGGATTCAGACGTGACGTTTGGCACTTTTTCCTTTTTATAAGCGTTTCAAGAACATGGGAAAAAGCACGCAAAAGGTCCACAAAGGTGATATTGTAAGCAACTAGACCGGCATATAGCCAGTAGCCAGCAGCCAGCGGCAGTAGCAGCCAGCAGCCAGTAGCAGCCATTAGCCAGCCAGCCTACCAAAAAAATGCTGATTTTCTATTTTTTCTTATATTTTCTATAGGGTTTCAGACGTGACGTTTGGCACTTTTCCGTTTATAAGCGTTGCAGGCGATCATTGGGAAAAAGCACGCAAAAGGTAGACAAAGTGATATTGTAAGCAAAACTAGACCGGCAATATACCAGTAGCCAGCAGCCAGCAGGCAGTAGCACGCAGCCAGTTAGCCAGCTGACTGTACATAGCCATTAGCCAGCAGGCCAGCGCCAGTAGCAGCCAGCAGCCAGTAGCCAGCAGCCTTACCAAAAAAAAATGTTGATTTCTATTTTTTGAATATTTTCTATAAGGTTTCAGACGTGACGTTTGGCACTTTTCCCGTTTATAAGCGTTTCAAAACATGGAAAAAAAGCACGCAAAAGGTAGACAAAGGTGATATGTAAGCAACTAGACCGGCCATTTATAAGCCAGTAGCCAGCACCAGCGGCAGTAGCAGCCAGCAGCCAGTTAGCCAGTGGACTGTACTAGCCAGCTAAGCCAGCAGACCAGCGCCAGTAGCAGGCCAGCAGCCCAGTAGCCAGCAGCCTACCAAGAAAATTGCATGATTTTTCTATATCTTGGAATACTTGAATATTTTCTAAAGGGTTCAACGTACGTTTGACTTTTTCCCGTTTATAAGGGTTTCAAGAACATGGGAAAAGCACGCAAAGGTAGACAAAGGTGAGCAGCCAGCGCCAGTAGCAGCCAGCAGCAGTAACCGGCACATAGCCAGTAGCCGCAGCCAGCGGCAGTAGCAGCCAGCAGCCAGTAGCCAGCGAACTGTAACATAGCCAGTAGACAGCAGCCAGCGCCAGTAGCAGCCAGCAGCCAGTAGCCAGCAGCCTACCCCAAAAAAAGTTGATTTACTACATTTTTAATAATTTTCTATAGGGTTTCAGACGTGACGTTTGGCACTTTTCCCGTTTATAAGCGTTTCAAGAACATGGGAAAAAGCACGCAAAAGGTAGACAAAGGTGAGGTAGTCAGCAGCCTACCCAAAAAAATGCTGATTTTCTATATTTTCAATACAATATTTTCTATTGGGTTTCAGACGTGACGTTTGGCACTTTTCTCGTTTATAAGCGTTTCAAGAACATGGGAAAAAGCACGCAAAAGGTAGACAAAGGTGATATTGTAAGCAACTAGACCGGCATATAGCCAGTAGCCAGCAGCCAGCGGCAGTAGCAGCCAGCAGCCAGTAGCCAGCTGACTGTACATAGCCAGTAGACAGCAGCCAGCGCCAGTAGCAGCCAGCAACCAGTAGCCAGCAGCCTACCAAAAAAAATGCTGATTTTCTATATTTTCAATATATTGAAAATTTTCTATAGGGTTTCAGACGTGACGTTTGGCACTTTTCCCGTTTATAAGCGTTTCAAGAACATGGGAAAAAGCACGCAAAAGGTAGACAAAGGTGAGCAGCCAGCGCCAGTAGCAGCCAGCAGCCAGTAGCCAGCAGTCTACAAAAAAAAATGTTGATTTTCTAAATAGGGTTTCAGACGTGACGTTTGGCACCTTTCTCATTTATTATAAGCGTTTCAAGAACATGGGAAAAAGCACGCAAAAGGTCCACAAAGGTGATATTGTAAGCAACTAGACCGGCATATAGCCAGTAGCCAGCAGCCAGCGGCAGTAGCAGCCAGCAGCCAGTAGCAGCTGACTGTACATAGCCAGTAGACAGCAGCCAGCGCCAGTAGCAGCCAGCAACCAGTAGCCAGCAGCCTACCAAGAAAAATGCTGATTTTCCATATTTCGAATATTTTCTATAGGGTTTCAGACGTGACGTTTGACACTTTTCCCGTTTATAAGCGTTTCAAGAACATGGGAAAAAGCACGCAAAAGGTAGACAAAGGTGAGCAGCTAGCGCCAGTAGCAGCCAGCAGCCAGTAGCCAGCAGCCTACAAAAAAAATGCTGATATTCTACTAATTTTCTATATTTACTATAGGGTTTCAACCGTGACGTTTGGCACTTTTCCCGTTTATAAGCGTTTCAAGAACATGGGAAAAAGCACGCAAAAGGTAGACAAAGGTGATATTGTAAGCAACTAGACCGGCACCAAAAGTGTAAAAAAAAACTGGATTCAGAGCACTTTTGGAAGTTGAGATGTTGAAAAAGTGCACGCCGTTGTGGCGCGAAGCACATTTCGAAGTCAAAATGTACAAAACACACTACGTTCAGACTACTTTTGGAAGTTGAGATGTTGAAAAAGCGCACGCCGTTGTGGCACGAAGCACCTTTCGAAGTCAAAATGTACAAAACACACCACGTTCAGACCACTTTTGGAAGCTGAGATGTCGAAAAGTGCGCGAAGCACATTTCAAAGTCAAAATGTTCAAAACACCACATGCTCGGACCGCCTTTGAAGGTTCAGATGTGGTTTTGCCTGGTAGGCGCAAGGGATTCTGCACCTTGCCAAAAGTGAGCAAAACGTGAGGGTTTTGTGGCATTTCTGGCAGGCGTGGGAGATTTGCAGAGGATCTGCAAAGATGCATGTCGCGTGGCAGGCGCAGTACAAGAGACATGTTCATCAGATTTCTTGAGAGGAGCTGCCTTTTGGAGCATCAGATCTGTAGGTTTGCTAAGATGTTTTTGCGTGGCAGGTGCAGCACTTCGTATGACCTGGCATCAATTTTTCGTGGCAGGAAAATACTTTAGAGACATAGACCAGAAAAATCGCATAGACAGAAATAGGATGATGGATGGACGGCTGCATGGACAGATAGAGAGCTAAGCAGATGGATGGAAAGAGAGAGAGATGGATAGGTTGACAGGCAGATAGATCAGTAGAGAGAAAAGAAGGATAGATAGATGGATGGATGGATAGATAGATTGACAGATGGATAATTCGACATTCCAACCACCTTTTGGTCCATCAGTGGATTCGCTCTGCCATCCGTGATTCACAACAACCAGTCTCCCCTATAGGTTTCCTATTTTTGAAACTTCCGCCACCGCCTTGCGCGGTACTATTGGTATTTAATACCCGTCCACATTGCAGAGATGACGTTGTGGGATTATGCGGTCATCTACGATCTGTATTTGTCATATGAACACTGCGCAACCCATGTAGCCTATTGTAGCCTGTCCTGGCACAGTCTGGAGGTCGAAGAAAGTGACTCCTGGCGGCTCCGCTGTAAATTGCTGTAGCACAACATCAAAGTCCAGCTGCCACTCCAGCCATTTCACATCCCAAAGAACGCTCTATAAGGGCAACAGGGCAGTTGGAGATGACAAATATGACAAGTCTTGATGAACTGATGAACAGTTCTCCGAAGATCTCCAGAGGTTCTCCACGGTTCTCGGGTTCTCCTCGACTGGGGCTTTCAGAAACTCCTGAGGAACTTCGCTGAGCGGCCGGCTCGACCCGCCTGCCTGGTGAGGACCAAACAATCCAGAGCTCTCAAGTCGGGACATGTGACTTATTATTAATGATATTTAAGGCAGGTAGAAAAGCGCAGGGTCTTCGATGGTGCTGTTTCATCGCAGTCGACAAGATGTTCAACAATGTTCAACATCTGTCTACACTACTCTTCTACATACTCTCATTCAAGTATTCAAAACATGGTGTTCTGTGTGTGTGTCCTGGGAGAAATTGTAAGTCCAGTGTCAACTTCACCTTATCATCTGCAGAATGAAAACTTGTCCCACGACGTGTGGATTCACGTGTTTCACTCCTTTTCCCATAGTTTGATCCCGGAATACCTGTTTCCACCCAACCGGGAAACACAAGCCACTGCCTCAAGGCATCATTCTCAACACTTTCAAGCCAACTAATCGCTGACAGAAGAAACATGGGAAACCCGACGCTTACTCAGTGTAATTCCAGAATGACTTGTTGCTCTGGTCCGTTACTCACCAAGCAGGATAGTCATGGAATTGCCAACATTGCACTGAAGTTCCTCCCAGCCTGTGTGCTCTGACGGCAGCGGACTCGAAGTTGTTTCCCGTCCATGTCCTGCAAAGGAATGCCCATTTTTCTTCACACGGGTCAATCTGGCTGCAGCAAAAAGTGGAAGAACGCATCGACTGAATCTCTCTGCCCTGCACCACAACAGACGTGCTAACATGTTGAAACAATTTGAAACATGTTGCTGTCAAGAAAAGTTCGATGAAACTGGTCCAGAGTTCACTTTTCTAGGACACCCATCCGACCCGTCAGGTCCACATCCCGCTTCCCTTGTCACGCCCAAACACTTCCCAACTGCTTCTGCTTCCCATGGATCCTTGGCGTGACGTCATCGGAAGGACTGGAGGACCGGAAGAACCTGGAGAAAAGCTGCGTCATCCATCGTCTCGTCCAGGAGGAAGTTGGGAGCAGGCGGTGGAGCGGAACCTGGCAGGTTTTCTCGTCCATGGCGGTGCATCGTGCTTTTTGACAGGTAGAACTCGGTAGAACTGTAGAATAACTCAAAATATTCTCTAAAATATGAAGAACCAGATGAAGAACAGAATGAAACTGGGAGATGTAAATACCAGTCCTAGCCTCTACATGGTTTTTGGACCCAAGGTGGCCGTGTGGGTGTGCACTGGCACTTTTGTGTCCGGTTGTTGTGTTTGCCTTGTTTTTTGCGCCGTTTTTTGAAAATTAAAAAGTCCCACACTTACATGCTACCACCACTGCTACATGCAGAGTCTTGACAATCCAGGTCTTCAATCTCCTTGTCCACTTTCCTAGTGTAAAACCGACACTGATCTTTGCTGGTCTACAAGGCCAAGAAGGCAAGCTGTGACTCTCAAAATAACGCCATTATATGCCATTGTCACACCCTGTCACCACTTGTTTCTCCTTCACCTTTAGATGCCTTCGGATGCCTTCGGTGGGATCCTGTGCTTTTCTGGCCTCTGGACGAAGGTCTTGGCTGGCTCAAAGCAGACAAGCGCCCTGGCAGAGATAAACTGAGCTATGATCAGCTCAAACTTCATCCAGAACTGATCCATCCTGGTTACTGCAGAATCGCCAGAGCAGCAAGTCCCTTTTTTTATCGCATGTTTCATGTTCAACCCAATGTTCCAACTTTGGAGGAGGAATGCTCAAGAGACCGTGTCAATCCGTAGACTGATAAAAATGGGAAAAATGCAACAACACACCTAGACCTAGACAAGGAAATGGGCGTGTCCTGCGACCAGGGCAGGCAGCACTCCCTTAAAAGTTCATTCCTTCCAGTGCTAGATGCATCGACTGAAAGCATGGACCGCAACCTGTACAAAGGTCCACAGGGTTGTGCACAAGTACCTGGCCACCTACTGTTATGAGTCCAACAACACAGAGAATATAGGGTTTGACAAAAAAATAAAAACACACAAAAAAAAAAACAAAACCAGAGCAAACAAAAAAAACAAACTAGAAAACCAAAACCAAGGAAAAAACAAGAAAAAAAGAAAAAAACAAAACAAAAAAAAAACAAAAAAAACGTGTTTTTTTTTCTAAAATCCACTTTCTCTGTTCTACACGGGGTCATAAACCTACTGGGCCTCAAGATAAACACACCTTTTGATGGCTAAATATGCAGTGGTAAGGTTGCTGGAGGCAGCTCTGATTTGTAGAAGTGTTTTTCGCACGTCTTGTGGCAATGCTTTTGGAGTCAAAGCAGCAAGCAGAACAGGCAGCTGCAGATAGCTGCAGGCAGCGCTGGTTTTGTGAGCGAAGTTGGTTCCGGAAGTTCCTGTCGTGGTACTGGCGCTGTGTATTTTTCCTCGCTCAAGCGTCACCTCGAATCGTCGAAGGTCGACTTGTACACAAAGTATTGCGTCTTGTGGGGCTGTAAGAACGCTGCATTTCTCCCAGGCCACACACGGCATCGCTGCATTTAAACAATGGTAGGAAATTGTTTAGATATGTTTTTATTTTTTTTTGTTTAGCTTAGGGATTTTTATTCCTGGCCGTGCCAATTTTCCATGCTCTTTGCAACATTTTGGAGCTGGAACCTTTCATTTTGCATGCTATTCGGCTCTGCACAGCATTTTAAAGCTAGAGCCTTCCATGCTGCAGACTATTTGCAGCATTTTATAGTTGGAACTTTCCTTTTCGTATGCTATTTGCAACAACATTTGGAAGCTGGAACCTTCCATTTTGCGTGCCAGTTGCAACCTTTTGGGAGCTGGAACCTTTGATTTTGCATGATATTTGCATATATTTGCAACATATTGGAGCTGGAATCTTTCATTTGGCATGCTACCAGTATTTGCAAATTGTTGTTAGTTGTTGGTTGTTGGTTGTTGGTTGTTGTCTGTTAGTTGTGGGTTCTTGTTTGTTTTGTTATTCTTGTTGCAGTTGTAGCTGTTGTATAGTTGCTGTAGTTTTTGTATTGTAGCTACAGCCGTAGTTGTATTAGTACAAGTAGTTTCTTGTTGTTGTTGGTTTTGTTGTTGCTGTTGCTCTTGTGGTTGTTGTTGGGGGGGTGGTGTAGCTGGAGGAACACGCCAAAAACTGTTGTTGTTGTGGTCTTGGTTTGGGTGTAGGCCGTGTTTGTGATTTCCTTGCGCTTGTGGCTTTGGTTCTGGTGAACAGGTTTACAAACAAAGCCATGAAGTCAAGAAGACGGTAAAGCTTTTTGCAAAGCCAAGAAGAAAGAAAACTAGCGAAACCATCAAGGCCAAAAAGGCAGTTTGCGTGGTATTTGCAATATTTTCAGCATTCTACAACTTCAACCTGCATTGTGGAGATAGAACCTCTCACGTTGCATGGCATCTGCGGCGTTTGGAAGAAAGAACCTTTCATGTTGCATGGTAGTTGCAGGATTTAGCAAATGATATGTGCAGCATGGCTACTTTCCAGTTTGGTTAATAATTGAAGCATTGTGAAACTTTAACTTCTTAACCAGCTCATTTACATCATGGTCTTTACACCAACGCAAAGAAACCAAAAAGGGCAAAAACGAAAGCATGCAACAACAAAATAGAAACAGCTGGAGGGGGTCATGGTTGCAGTTGTAGTTGTTCCGGTTTCTCTTGCTGTTCATGTTGCTCTTGTTACATTGTTGCCGTTGTTGCGTTTGTTGTTCTCGTTGTTCCTTTTGTATTTGCTGCTCTTGTTGTTTGTGCTGCTGGTGCGGTTCTTTATGTAGTTGTAGCTGCACTTGTAGTCAAGCAGAACGACAAGGAAGCAAGTAGATAAAAAGCAACGAAGGCAGAAAAAATACAAAGCAGAGAACAGAAAACAAAACAGAAACAAACAAGCAGAAAAATAGAGAAGCAAAGAAGCAGAGAGGCAAACAAAAAAAGTACGAGTAGAAGCAAAAAAAATAAATACAAAAATCCAGAGAAGCAAAAAAGCAGAAAAGCAAGAAAACAGATTCAGAAAAGCAAAAAAACAGAAAAGCAGAGACGCACAAACAACAAAACAACAGAGAAGCGGCGTAGAAGCAAACAAAAACAGAGAAGCAAAAATAACAAAGCAGAAGAGCAGAGAAGGAAATGGAAAAAACTGAGCAAAAAAGCAGCACAGTAGAGAGGAGAGAGGCATCCAAAAAAAAA
Organism: Cladocopium goreaui; assembly: GCA_947184155.2. Lineage (NCBI taxonomy): Eukaryota > Dinophyceae > Suessiales > Symbiodiniaceae > Cladocopium > Cladocopium goreaui. The sequence continues at coordinate 144,501 of CAMXCT020001319.1, forward strand.
ACCTAAACTAAAAAACAATGCCCTAAATAAATGGCCCTCCTGGAAAAAAAGCAGCCCGGCAGACCATCCGTTAGGCCCGATGCAGGGGTGTCCGTTTTCTGGTCAAGGCACTTCCGATTGGAATTCAAATGATAGGCTTGGAGACTCCCCCACAGCACAGTGCGTTTAAGGATCTGCAGCCCTGTAAACCACAGAGCTCCGTAAACCATCCGCGTTTTGTGATCGAACCCCATAACCACACCGGCTTAAGGATGATGTCCCGGTAACAACATTGCGCTTCAGGGTCTTGAGAAAGGATGCATGTTTCCTGCAAGAGGATTCTTCGATGGTTGCACGTTTGAATTTTAAAGGGACAGCAACGCGTCAAACCACAGACGAATGGTTTAGGCCTTCAACACATAACACCATGACGCACATTTGTGCTAAGAAAATGTAAGAAGAAATGCCTAGCATCTTGCATTTTTTGGGGTGGCATAGTTCCGCGATCTTCTGAGGCTTCAAGAGTCTTGGCTTAGTCGGAGGGGTGTGCGACAGAGGATGTGAGTGTCCCTACTATAATATTTCTAAGTTTTCAGCACATACTGAAATCCAACTGGTGCCCCCCATGCTGGAAAATGCAGGTGGTAAGAGCCTTGTGATGTGTAGAATCAGGAACATCAGGAACCGTTCTTCTACCTTCCCCCCATCCCTTGCGCACAGCCCAGGTCTACCTTGAACAAAACTGTACACCCTAAACAACGCTTCCAGACGTCTCCATGCTTCGAATCAAGCAAATGTGAGCAGCAAGTACAGCTGGATCGGGATGGCACAATGCCACAACACCAATGAGCGTGTTCCAATCCTCAACTTCGGGGACTGAACAATTTCTCAAGAAAGGACAGGAACAATCCGTAGCAACTACAAACATCTCATAGCATGTCCGTCTTCATTCCGGCTTCTTGGGCGCAAATTAGATTTTCAGCTTGACTTGCAACATCTTACAACACTGTCACTGTCCTTTTCGCCGACTTGCAACTGAGAATCGGTTGTTTTACACATCATTTTATCCAGCTCCACATTCAGGGCAACATCTGTAAACGATGATAAGCCACGGACAGCCTCAAGCCCTGGCATCGCCGTATCAGTGATGAGACGCTCTTCGTAGGAGATCAAGTGAATGATGTCGCCAAACATCAAAAATGTCGGCGTGTTGGGCAGTGCATCGAAAGCCTCCTGTCAAGGTCCAATCTCGTCAGTTGGGAAAAAACATTCGTCCAAACCGAGTCTCTCTGGCCCTTCTACAAATTCTACAAATATCAATATTTGATTCCAAATTGAAGTAGTCTGAAATTAGTGGAATCCCCCATTCTCTTTGTTCTCTTTCCTATTCTTTCCCTATTTTCCCTGAGGCTGCATCGAATCATCAGCTCTCCTGTCTCAGGTAGGCACCAATGACGGCATCAACTTGGCTGTAGCCAGTCATCTTTCGGCACAGGGGCACCCAAAAGCCCGTGCCACCCTGACATCGACAGTTCACCTGCACCAGAAACAGACAAACATCCCAAACTTCCAAATGTGCAATTTTAACATGTGTTCGCATCAGCATCAAGAAACATTGCAAAATGATGCAAAATGTATCAAGATATATCAAAAATTATCAACACGTCTAATTAATTCCAGTGATGTCTCAAGGTTCGGCCTGCAAAATGTTCAAAATGCTTCATATCATCTCATATCTTTCCCATCTTTCCCCTGGGATCCCCCGGTGTGCACCTCCACCAGGCAAGGTCCGCCCGAGGTCCACATCACTTCAGTATGGGTTGCACCGTTCCGGACACCCAAGGCGTTTAAACACTGCCGCGTATAGGCAACAAGCTCCGCCATCGCAGACGAATCACAAGGGACTGGCCTCTGTGCAATGCAAACACGATGCCCGTTGACTTCCTGGAAGTCGTACATCCACAGCATGGTCGTCTTGTGCACCCCATCACAGGAAACGTGATCAACTATGTACTCTGTTCCCTCGAGAAATTCTTGTAACAGAACACCGCGGCCTTGTGCACCACACCAGCGACCGGAACTGTTTAAGAAGTCAAAGTGCTCACGTGCCTCGGCACACAAGAATCCCAGTATCCATTGCAACTTTTGCAGACTATTTCGCACTTCCACCAACATCCGTATCATTAATCTTATTAGAAGTTTCAAGCCGAAACGCGCTATCATTACTTAATCACTGTTGTGGTTTCTGCCCCGCCTCGTCCATGGAGTCACACAACTTAAAGCCATCTGCACCAGCTGATTCGATGGGTTTCACAACCAAAGGGTATTGCTCCGTCTCCGCAAATGCAGCGACCTGAACCATCTGAAGACCACTTGCACTGACAGAAGTCTTTCCCAAACAAAAACATTGCAGCAAACACCCTACTGTTTCTTGATTTAGAACAACTTAAATTCATACTGAAAAAAACATCATGCAAAGGATTGCAAAGGACTTAACACGACGTTCTCACCAGCCTGTTCCCATGTGGTTCCGCTCACTGTGCGTGCAAATCTCAGACCGGCTGCTTCCAACGCCTGGTGTTGCACCAATTTGTCTCGACGATTGCCATGGCCGCCGCCATTGCCGCGCAAATCCAGTGCTTCGCTCAGGGCATCTGCGGCGTTGACGCCGCTGTCGCCTCCGCAAATCACAGCTGCCAAGCTACCGCTATCAACGCTATCAACCACCTCACAGGGCCACGCAGGGGTCCAGCGTGTCCCAACGGGGTCCAACGGGGTCCAACGGGGCAACGTGTTCCAACGCGTTCCAACGTGGACACAGATTTTCCGATAGCCTTGAAGACTTAAATTGCTGTTGTCTTGGCTACCTACCTTTGTTGCATTGGTTGCATGTTGTTGCATTCTTTTCAGCAAATGTGCCTTTCAAGTTGCACAAGAGAGTCACATCATAAACTGTAAAGCCGCTCTCGCCTTCATCTTTTTGATTAGGGCTGCGTTCTCCAGTTCGCCAAATAGAAAGTTTTGCCAGTGGCCAAACAGAAAACGGCTTTAGCCTTCAAATTCTATTCCGATGGAACATGATCGAACCCTGGCACTGAGACCCATCTATACCCACCTCCATTGAGAATCGAGAAATCAAAGTCACAAGTCCAAAGGTGTCTGGTGTCCCTAGCGAATTAGAACAAGTTTTGTATCCGGATTTGATAAAACCAAAATCCTGGAGATTGGGAAGCCGAAGCAAGAATTGTTTTCCAACGCGCTTTCCACTGGAGCGGACTCGCACCCCGGATCGAGAACGTCGAAAAATGTCGATCACCAAGAAATCGCGACGGCGACAGCGTGATCCCACACCCGGCACACCCGGCCCAAAGCGAAAGCCACGCCTCGCGAAGTCGAGCTGCTGTGGCTTCCACGGTTGGCTCTTCGTCCAGCTCGGCCAAGAGTTGTCTGGGATCGAAAATCTTCGGATAATCCTAGGGAAAACAAGGAAAAACAAGGAAAAATAGCTCCGAACCCAGCATGTATACATCGTGTTAGTGTAAAATACTGTGAGAAATGGATAATTCATGTCAATTCCAAGTCCCAGACATGCTTTACGGCTTTACCATTCTTGGAAGATGTTTCGCAATCTTTCGCAAGTCAACTAGGAGCATCCACAAAGTGCTTAGTGATGCTCAGTGCGATCCGAGCATCGTGATACCGGATATTGGATTCCTTGGTCCACAGCGCGATAACGGCACAGCCTTGGCTCAATAGCTCTGCTGCCAAAAATCCTCCAGTGGAGAATGGATCCACCACAACCACCACCTCTGCAGCTCCACTTTCGAATCTTTCGAATTTTGGAGCATTATGAGCCTTTGCATTGGGCGAAACTTCGACAGGTTCGGATGGAAGTCTCTGGGGTTTTAGGAGGAGGAGAGGCGAGAACACGACTAGAGCCACTGCACAGAGCCCTGCAGCTATGCAGAAAGTGTATTGGTAGCCGTGCTTGTCCAACAGCTCTCCAGCAATCACGGCGGCCCCACTCCAGGACATGTTCAATACCTCGGCACGCCGCAACTTAACATTCCAAGTGGTTTGCGCCATGATTTTCTGCTTGGCGTGCTCGCCTTGGTGAGTTCTCTATCTCAAAATGTCCTTAAATTGTAATCTTCTGCCTACCATACAGCACCATCTTACATAGAACGACTGTCATCCTTCTTTATCCCTTCGAAGTGTGAACTGCGTTATTTTTTGGGATATGACATGATATGACGTCTATCAATGAAGCGATCTTCCCATTTTTTGTACAGATTTCTTTGGGATGTTTTGAGTCACCGAGATTTGCTGAGGCCTGGGGATCACTGTCCTTTGCAAGCAACAAATCACTCCACTGACTCCACTGCCTCCCTCTGCGGAAGAAAGATACAGTACATATCATTACAATTATACAGACATATAATATATACAGACATGATATTTGATTTTTGAGATTTCCGAAAGTGTTTTGCGACGATTTTGACGGCTTGTCATGGTTCAACATGGTCTCCACACTTTCAGATCTTTCAGACCCAAGATACGGTACAGCTGCTGCTCCATCTGCCCCTCTGGGATGCAGGTACGCAATCCATCAAGATTGCCCAAGCAAGAGCAAAAGATGCTTGGGCAAGGCTTCCTCGGAACATGAAGAGAGCCAATGATGATAACAGATGCGTTCCTTCCTCTCTTTGTATCGATAGGCCAAGGAGGCATCCAATGACCCCGACCATACAGACACTGGTGGCTTTGGCTCGACCAACCACCGGAGCACAAACACCCACCAGGTAGGTGAAGCAAGCCTTCACCAAGGGCTCAATGGCTTGAACCACGCTGATCTGGACAACAGACATGCCATAGATGTTGATGAAGAAGAGGGGGAAAAATTTGAAGACCATCCCTGCGGCCAGTGCAAGAATCAACAGTGCCAACAGCACCACATAGGGTACCCAAGCTCTCCCTGTCTTGATCTCTGTTTGGATCTCTGGTTGTTCGGCTGGCAGGTCCTTTGACTCTTTCTGAGCTTGGGGGAAAGCAAACAGAGACAGCATCACAGGGACGAGCAAAGCAAAACCGGCCAAAAGAGCTGACTTGGTCTGGAAGCCCGTCCAGTCTTCAGGAGCCTGGTGCTTTCGAGGACATTCGAGGACTGGTGTTGGTTGGGGATGTGCTGGTCGGATTTTCATACTTGGGGGATCCCAACACTCAAGCCAATACTCAAGCCAGTCTTCATGCCATGTTCGCCATGTTCTGCTCTTCAAAAACCATACTTCTCTTATCTTCTTTTCTTATCTGTTTAATCTGTTTCGGCCTGAAAGGAGAGCAAAGTCAAGGCATAGGTGGCAGAGCCCGCAGCCGTCCCCAAGTTTTGAAAGACCTGGACGTTGGCGAAGGCAGCTGTCCGTTGATCCAGGCTCCGCGACGCCAGGCTGTCCGTGAAGATCGCCATGGCAAGACAGCTAGCGAACTCAGCAAAGATCACGAATGCCACCTGGCCGAAAATCCACAAAATACATCAAAATTTGAATCAAAATGCATCAACATGCATCAAAATATGTGGAATCAACAGCTGTCTTTGTGCTCCAATCTTGGAATTGAGATGTCCATCTCAAATACCTCAATGTTTGTCAAATATGATCAAATATGTCTGTTTTAAAGTCAAAACAGCAAAGGTCGCGGAGATTGGTGATTTGTATTGATTTGTGCCATCAGGGGACTTGCATGATGGTCAGCATCCACAGCCGCCCACTGAGAATCGCCAGCACACCAATCACAACTGTGGGACAACCGAGACCCAAGGCCACCCAAGCAAGCCGGGTTCGACTGGCAGGTCTCCAATCCACTACGCAACCAATAGGAAATGCAACCTGGACTTGCTCTGATTCAAAAGATATCGGAGGATCTGCTGTGAATAAGGCTTTTGCGGATGGCACAACATGGCAGTTTCCCAATTTTCAGTAAAGGCTCTCATTTGACCTTTCACTCACAACAAGAATATGACTAATCTCATCTTGAAATATCTTTGTACCGTTACCTTTATATACCTTTATAATCTTTATAACAATATCTCTACATCCGATCTTTGACACCGGCCTCACTCCAACATCTCCAATCCAAGCAGTCCAAGCAACCAGTAATTTGGTGACGCCAGCAATGCTCTCCAGGGTGCCCACAACCAAGTTCCCATGGTGTGGAGAGATGCCTTCAGCCACTTTGAAAATGTACTCGTCCAGATATTGGCTCTGTGCCAGGCACTGCACCATTTGAAGAATGAAGGAGAAACCATACCTGCTTCACGGGCTTCCCCCAACAAAAAGGCTGACAGCTGACATGCTCTGGGTAGACTCACAAGATCTGACAAGCGCAATTGACAAATCCATTTTCACAACAACACAACAACCAGAAGCGAGATCAGCTTCTTCAAACAGCCGAGGTGCATCGCCCTCACATTTACCGAAGAGTTAATGGAAAGCTGAGCACCCATATTGGTTCACACAAAGCTGACCACAAACTGCTCACTGTGAAAGCCAAAACTGCGCTGCGCGAAGAAAGGGTGACTGCAGCGGCTTTGGGAGCCGGAGCCCAACGATGTATGACCAACAAAAAACACATCTCTCTTTCAGCGGAGCAATTGCAAATCCATTAAGCCGTCATTGAGCCATCATTAAGCCATTAGCAAAACCCGAAGTGTTGGCAAATGGTCATGATCTTTCGATTCCATGTTCTTCTCTTCGAAAACTGACCCTGTGCAACAAGTTGTCTCAAGTTCTGTCCTGCACGTGCGCTTAATGGACTGCCTGGGCTCGATCCTGGAGTTGAACGGCGTGCAGCGGCATCCCAAAACTGTTCTTGTCAATCAGACATACATAGATAATCATATAAATATATACTAAAACACGGGAATCGTTCTTCGTCCCTATCGTCTTTAACAAGGGCATTCTACTGCTACCCAACCAGTTGAAGGTAAGCAACTAGTTCTGCCAGCTGTTCATGTTGCAGCAACCATGCAAATCTTGAATACGAAAATTCTGCAGTGTCCATCTCTGATGCCCCACAGCCCATGCTGCCCCTGAATCCTCCCAAAAGAATTTGATCGATGTTCAAATGGAAATGCTCAGTTCGGGCGAAAAAATCTATTGTGACCCTCGCGCGCCTCATGAAATTCATGAATATCGGCATATATTGGTTTGCGAGGTAATAGATGATAAATTTGATGATAGAATTGATGAATATTGATGATAGATCTCCTGAAAGACTTTCCATTTTCCATTTCCCCAGATGTCAATTTCCTGTTCCCCTTCAGCTCCTGCACGCGGGCTTGGTGCGCCACTGGGACTCTGCCGAAGAAGTTCTTCCTAACATCGGATGTTGGATGCAAACAAACGCTTGATAATTTAAGGTTCGAGAATTATTGTTTTTTTCTGAATTTTGGGATGTTTTTTTGGATTTGCGTGGCGGTGCGTGCTGTTTGCTTGTTCCATGGCGCCAACCGGTGTATTCCTTGGTTTCCATTCATTTTCCAGAGTTTTAAACGTTTTTTGGGTGTTTTCTTTGCTTTTCACCGGTTTTCTTTGGTTTTGAACGATTTTGTTTTGTTCTTGCCGTTTTTGGACGTGTTTCCCGCGACTTGCATAAATGTGATCACTAGTGGCATGGACTGTTCTGTGTTGTTTGTCGTTGTATTAATCGTCCATCCATTGTGTTACACAAACAGACTAGATAGATAGATAGATAGATAGATAGATAGATAGATAGATAGACAGATAGACAGATAGACAGATAGATAGATAGATGGATAGAAAGAGATAGAGATAGAGATAGAGATAGATAGAGAGATAGAGAGATAGATAGAGAGATAGATAGTTAGATAGATAGATAGATAGATGGATAGATAGATGGATACATGGATGGATAGAGAGATAGATAGAGATAGATAGAGATAGATAGAGATAGATAGAGATAGATAGAGATAGATAGAGATAGATAGAGATAGATAGAGATAGATAGATAGATAGAGATAGATAGATAGATAGATAGATAGAGATAGATAGAGATAGATAGAGATAGATAGAGATAGATAGAGATAGATAGATAGAGATAGATAGAGATAGATAGATAGAGATAGATAGATAGAGATAGATAGACAGAGATAGATATAGAGATAGATATAGAGATAGGTAGAGATAGATAGAGATAGATAGAGATAGATAGAGATAGATAGAGATAGATAGAGATAGATAGAGATAGATACAGATAGGTAGAGATAGATAGAGATAGATAGAGATAGATAGAGATAGATAGAGATAGATAGAGATAGATAGAGATAGATAGAGATAGATAGAGATAGATAGAGATAGATAGAGATAGATAGAGATAGATAGAGATAGATAGAGATAGATAGAGATAGAGATAGATAGAGAGAGATAGAGATAGATAGAGATAGATAGAGATAGATAGAGATAGAGATAGATAGAGATAGATAGAGGTAGATAGAGATAGAGATAGATAGAGATAGATAGAGATAGATAGAGATAGATAGAGATAGATAGAGATAGATAGAGATAGATAGAGATAGATAGAGATAGCTAGAGATAGATAGAGATAGATAGAGATAGATACATAGAGATAGATAGATAGATAGATAGAGATAGATAGATAGGTAGATAGATAGATAGATAGGGATAGATAGAGATAGAGATAGATAGATAGGTGGGTAGATAGATGGATAGATAGACAGATAAATAGATAGATAGGTAGAGATAGAGATAGAGATAGAGATAGAGATAGAGAGATAGAGATAGAGATAGAGAGATAGATAGAGAGATAGATAGAGAGATAGAGATAGAGAGATAGATAGGGAGATAGATAGAGAGATAGATAGAGAGATAGATAGAGAGATAGATAGAGAGGTAGATAGAGAGATAGATAGAGAGATAGATGGAGAGATAGATAGAGAGATAGATAGAGAGATAGATAGAGAGATAGATAGAGAGATAGATAGAGAGATAGATAGAGAGGTAGATAGAGAGATAGATAGAGAGATAGATGGAGAGATAGATAGAGAGATAGATAGAGAGGTAGATAGAGAGGTAGATAGAGAGATAGATAGAGAGATAGATAGAGAGATAGATAGAGAGATACATAGAGAGATACATAGAGAGATACATAGAGATAGATAGAGATAGATAGAGATAGAGATAGAGATAGAGATAGAGATAGAGATAGAGATAGAGATAGAGATAGAGATAGAGATAGAGATAGAGATAGAGATAGAGATAGAGATAGAGATAGAGATAGATAGATAGATAGATAGATAGATGGGTAGATAGATAGATAGATAGATGGATGGATGGATGGATAGATAGATAGATAGATAGACTAGATAGATTAGATTAGATTAGATTAAGATTAGATTAGATTAGATTAGATTAGATTGATAGATAGATAGATAGACAGATAGATAGATATAGATAGAGATAGATAGAGATAGATATAGATATAGATATAGATATAGATAGAGATAGATAGATAGATAGATAGGTAGATAGATAGATAGATAGACAGATAGATAGACAGATAGATAGACAGATAGATAGATAGATAGACAGATAGACAGATAGATAGACAGATAGATAGATAGATAGAGAGAGAATATCAAACTGATATAGTAGCACTCCTTTAACAGCTAGCATTTGGGTACACTGAGCCACCTGCCCTCCCTCATTCCTTCCTTCCTTCCTTCCTTCCGTCCGTCCGTCCGTCCTTCCTTCCTTCCTTCCTTCCTGGCCTCTCCTTCTCAAGACAGAATCCAAAAAAAAACAAAACGCGAAACTGGCGTTCATAACAAGGAAGCAGAATTGAAATTCAAAGAGCATGAAAAACTCACAAACTGTCATAAGCTATCATACATGTGGTATATGCGCCTGCAATTTTTTAACAATCTTCAGAAACTAACCTGGGAGATGCTGTGCGACATGCGAGCACAGCAGCTCCTGTTGCTGCACCATCTGGGCCATGAGTTCTGCGATAGCTTCCTTTGGGCTCGATGGGAGTAGAATTTGTCGACCCACAACTCAAGCCCTACGTAGCCTATATCCTACGGGCCAATCCCTGTTTTCATTCCTACAGGAACGCAGTTTTCTATTGAAAGCTTCTGCTGCAAATGCAAGGACCACTTGCAATTTTCGATATGGTTTAAGTCATTGGTGTTCCCTTGCTTTCGGGTATTCTAAGCCAGTACCGCTGCACATTTGCATGTCTCGGGCTCCTCCAAATCTGGTGACATTGGTTTCTCTTCGTCTGGATCCGCCAATGAAGTTGATGAAGCAGCTCGAGCATCGGACAATCCTGCACCGACAGCCAAGGACACAAAAATTGACATACCAGGCCAAGACTCTAGCTGCTCTTCCTCTCACCGAAAGCAAAACTGGGCATAAAGAAACCCCTGCCGAAAGTCTCAAGAGATCGAAAAGATTGAAACTGTCAGTTGAGCAAATTTGTGGCCGGCCAAATCATGCTAAGTCGTCGAATCTATGCAGCGCAAAACGGCATACATCGACATGCTCTAAGCTCAGCCTTCGCCCCGAGTTCGAGATCGCAGCAATGCAGTTGTTTCGCTCCTGCGATGGCCATCCACAGACACAGCTATCAAGAGGTTTGAGATGATAGGGAAAACATATTATAACCATAAAATCATAACCTTAGATTCTCGTAGTTCATCTTAGATGGTTGAAACGTCGATATCAAATTTGTCAAGTCTTTTTCTCCCCGCGTACAGTGGCTTCAGCACGTTCACAACCAGTTGACTGCCCAACGCGTAGCAGCTCCTCTTCCCTTGGGCCTCACAGAGATGGCCGAGAAGTCTCAGAAAGTTTTTCTCCCCGCCTGCTAGGTGAGGGCCTCTAGGTTTTATCAGAGGTGCACCCCGTCCTCCTCCTCCTTCTCCTTTCCTCCAGCTCCCCAACCCCGAGCGCCAGATCTCAGTTGGCACTGCCGGGACCTCGACCGCGAGCGCCAGAGTGCCCACTGACAGATAGAATGCCAGAATAGATGCCATGAAAGAATGTTGGAATAGATGCCAGATAGAATGCCAAAAAGAATGTCCGCATATATGCCAGAAAGTATGTCAGAATTTTGTCAGATAGAATGCCAGAAGAATGTCAGAGCATATAATATGCCAGAAGGAATGCCAAATAGAATGTCAGAATATGTATATTAATAATTATATATATACACATCATATCCAATATATACTTCTAGATGGTATGTCAAAAAGTATGCCAGCATAATGTGCCAGGGTGGGGATCACTCGAAGAAAGTAGTTATGTTTTTCAAGATGTTTGCATGCAGCCCTCTGGTCAGAGCGAATCATTGATCTAATCTGTCTAATCTACCAAGTCTATCTAATCTAACTAATCTATCTTATCCATCTATCTATCTGTCTAGCAATCTTCTGCGCAAAAAATTGGCTGACTCCGGATGGATTTTGAAATCGTGGCTTCCGCAGCTTACCAAGTCCGATTGCCACACTGCCTTCGAGGACAGCGTGGCACTTTCTTCCAATGGTTTTCGAAGACCGGCCTCGCCAGGTCTACAGTTGGAATGTACAATGCAATCCATCGTAGATCTTTGATGATCTTTGGTAAGTCTACTTCGTCTACCTGCATCCTAAATCCACACCATGCATAGATATTTAGAATGATCAAATCACTGGACAGGACGCGCATGTGCCAGCCACATTCAATGACCAAGTTTCCACCCAAGTAGACGTAGCGCACTGACAGCACACTGACAACGTCAGCCAGAACACTTCCTGGCCTAAGATGACTGGAGTTTACTCTTATGAACAGCCTTACATTATGTTTACTCTCCCTACATGTAAGAGAAATTCTGTGTTGATCTCTGCAGGAGCTTATGGAGTTCAACATTGGGTTCATTGACATTTAAATTCCAATACTTCGTCCTGATCGTCCTACCCAAAAGAAAAACTACCAGATAGTGCCCGGCACGCGCCGGGGCGGAAGTTTCGAAAATAGAATATGGCTATAGGAGACCCATGGCCTATAGGAACGTTTTTGTTTTGAGATGAAGAAACTGCACAAGTGGGTGAAAGAACCAGTGAACCAGTCCAACGAGTCGATGAGTCAATGAACCAATGAATCAGTGAACCAATGAAGCAACGAATCACTTGACCAGTGAGCCAATGAGTGAATCAATGAACCCATGAAGCGATGGTTCAGTGAAACAATGATTCAATAAATCGACTCATGATTCAGTGAGCCGTTGAATCAATGAATCAACGAATCAGTGAATCAATGAATGAGTGCAATGAATCAATGAAATAGTGAGTAGATGAATCCTCGAATCAGCAGCAATGATTCAAGGAATCAATGAAGCAATGAACCGATAAATCTATGAACGGGTGAACTACTGATTCAATGAATCAATGAACAAATGGCTGACTCAATTCCATGAGTGAGTCGATGGACCATACACCAAGTGAATCAATGAATCAATGGGTCACTGATTCAGTGAATCAAGGAGTCAATGAACCAATGGCTGAAGGGATGAATGAATGCGTGAATGCATGAATGCATGAATGCATGAACGCATGAACGCATGAATGCATGAATGCATGAATGCATGAATGCATGAATGCATGAATGCATGAATGCATGAATGAATGAATGAATGAGTGAGTGAGTGAGTGAGTGAGTGGATGAATGAATGACTGAATGAATGAATGAGTGAGTGAGTGAGTGAGTGGATGAATGAATGACTGAATGAATTAATGAATGGATGGATGAATGCATGAATGCATGAATGCATGAATGCATGAATGCATGAATGCATGAATGCATGAATGCATGAATGCATGAATGAATGGATGGATGGATGGATGGATGGTTGGATGGATGGATGGGCGAGCTACTGTTCTTTGTTGAGCTGCTTCTTCACTGATCACCAAAAATAATAAGTACCCTAGATCAGCTGGGTTTAGATCAGAAGACTTTGTGAACCCCCATGCGCATAAATAAACTCAAAATATATAACTTAAAAACGCATTACAAAGCACTTTTTCACATATTTAAGCATGTTATCCCATTAAAATGCATGTTTTTATCATTTTTTTTATTTTTATATCATTTTATATCATTTTTTTTTTGGTTGGGATACAGGTAAATTGGTGGATTATATATTATCTGAGGGACATGTGATACCAAACGTGTTATTTCTGGTGATTTTTTTGAGTTCATTAATCACATCTTTATATTTTCGGTGTTGTGTGCATTGCTGGTAGGTAACCTTAATAAATAATCTAAAATGTATCTGTTTATACTTCCATCTTTTCCACCCGTTCCTGATATATAAATAAAGCGTCTTGCCTGTCTTATATAATCCCGATGGGCTTCTGTATGCATTTGTCAATCCGTGTCTGTCTTCTGTTGCTTTTGTGTTGGCTATGTTCCTTTCTTCTTTATACAGTGTTGTATTTTATCTGAATTGCTCATTAAGATTTCTTGCAAAGTTGTTCATCTTCTCATCTAAGTCTCTTTGTTTCTTGTCCGTGTCGTTCATCAACTCTTCTCTTCCTTGACGCATTAATTCTTCAAATGCTACTCTACCTATTCTTTTTGCGAATATATAATCTCATCTCTTCTCTTGTTAATACATGTTCTATTGCTTCACTTCCCATAATTCTCTGAACAACCTCTCTCCCAAACTGCCTTCCCACCTGTCTCAATGCATTAGTCATTGCTATTCTTCCAACTCCTGCTACAACTCCAATCATTTATTTTTATATTAATGTTTGATAAAAATCATTTCTAATAATAGATCCAATCATGAGTCATGAGTAATAGATAAACATATAAAACTATTTTTGTAGATAGTAAGTATCGCAATGCTCAATCAAAATCTTCGCCTGACTTTTCAGTGGAGTTAAACGAAAACTCAGAAACACAAGAGGAAACAAAACTCTATGTAACTGATATTTCTATTCCAGCGGTGTGGAAATCTACAGAGGTGGGTTTCTATGAATATATTAATATATTTATGTTGTGGTCTTCAATGGCGATACATTAGTCAAAATATTAGGGTATATTTAGGTAATATTATGGTAAACTGTGATTAAAACATGAAACAATCACAAGAAAGAAATCAACATGAAAATAAAAAATCTCAAAAAATCTCAAAAAATCAAATGATGCCAAAGGCGATTACCGGGGGAAATGAGACCGAAAGCCTGAAAGACAAATGACTGCGGCAATGACTTCAACAAACATATGCAATCTATAAGCAAAAAAACATTTAAAAAAAAAAAAACACAAAAAAAAACTGTTTTTTTGTTTTTTTTAAGCTTTATTTTTCATGCTATCATCAAGTTTGAGATTTTTTGAGATTTTTTGAGATTTTTTGAGCTTATTTGAGCTTTTTTGAGCTTTTTTGAGATTTTTTGAGATTTTTTGAGATTTTTTGAGATTTTTTGAGATTTGTTATTTTCATTTTGATTTCTTTCTTGTGATTGTTTCATGTTTTAATCACAGTTTACCATAATATTACCTAAATATACCCTAATATTTTGACTAATGTATCGCCATTGAAGACCACAACATAAATATATTCATAGAAACCCACCTCTGTAGATTTCCACACCGCTGGAATAGAAATATCAGTTACATAGAGTTTTGTTTCCTCTGGTGTTTCTGAGTTTTCGTTTAACTCCACTGAAAAGTCAGGCGAAGATTTTGATTGAGCATTGCGATACTTACTATCTACAAACATAGTTTTATATGTTTATCTATTACTCATGACTCATGATTAGATCTATTATTAGAAATGATTTTTATCAAACATTAATATAAAAATAAATGATTGGAGTTGTAGCAGGAGTTGCAAGAATAGCAATGACTAATGCATTGAGACAGGTGGGAAGGCAGTTTGGGAGAGAGGTTGTTCAGAGAATTATGGGAGGTGAAGCAATAGAACATGTATTAACAAGAGAAGAGATGAGATTATATATTCGTAAAAAGAATAGGTAGAGTAGCATTTGAAGAATTAATGCGTCAAGGAAAAGAAGAGTTGATGAACGACACGGACAAGAAACAAAGAGACTTAGATGAGAAGATGAACAACTTTGCAAGAAATCTTAATGAGCAATTCAGACAAAATACAACACTGTATAAAGAAGAAAGGAACATAGCCAACACAAAAGCAACAGAAGACAGACACGGATTGACAAATGCATACAGAAACCCATCGGGATTATATAAGACAGGCAAGACACTTTATTTATATATCAGGAACGGGTGGAAAAGATGGAAGTATAAACAGAGACATTTTAGATTATTTATTAAGGTTACGTACCTACCAGAAATGCACACAACACCGAAAAGTATAAAGATGTGATTAATGAACTCAAAAATCACCAGATATAACACGTTTGGTGGATTATGACGATGGCCATGTGCATATGGTTTCAGACGATAAAAAACAATTTTCTTCGCTTTTTCCATGTTTTCCATGTTTTTTTCATATTATATCATTTTTCTTCGGTTTTGTTCGTGTTTATCATCTTACCGATGGTTAGAGAATTGTTTCCGATCTAAACCCCTCCGATCCAGGGTACTTATTTAGTTTAGTGAACTGAGCGACCTCTTCGCTGAGGCACCTCTTCTCCCAGCTACTTCTTCTCTGGTCTACTTCTGCCTGAGCTACCCCCCAGCTGCGCGTTTAAACCTTTGCACCCAATGATTCTCTTCGCGCAACTGTTATAAAGCATTTAGCAACCTCCAGCTGCAATTCCGCCTGCCAGGAGCGTCGCAACATAACTGATCCTTTCCTGCGCGCAGCCGTGCCAATGCGTTTTGTCACAGCCGGTTGCAAACCCGCATAGCAGGAGCATCGCACCAAATCCACCAACGCCCGCGCAGCGCTGACCACACACAAACACGGGCTGCTCCGAACCTGCAAGGTTTTTTGCGATTTTTATGCGAAATCGAGCTATATCGAGCACATTTTGCCAACCTCGTCTTCCAAAAGTGCTCCGCGGCTGTCAGTTTTTTAGCGTTTTGAAGTGCAAATCGAGCTCTCGCTACGTGACATGATGACAAGACTGCCTCTAGACATTTGTCCGTAACTCGAAAGTTTTCGAACTAAACTTCGTTTGAAAATGCTTCGAACACTTGGCTGTCACACCAGAACGTTTTCCACTTAGTTTCATGCTCTCAATCCGGATCCACCAGTATCGGTGCCACAGGTGCCACAGGTGCCGCAGGTGCCTTCAACTGCTGGGAACGTGACTTCCAATCCAAGGGCTTGCGATCCGCAGATGGCACCTGGGCCACTTCGCCACTCATGAAACGGACAAGTCGTACACCTTTTCATACCTTTTCAATCGTTCAAATCTTTCAAGTGGCGGCACCTTCTTCCTCATCCAACGGTTCTCCAAAATGCCTTGGCCCGATTCCATGGAGACCTGTTTCCTCATTTGTTTGTCTCAGCAAAGACGCAAAATCATACAAAATCGTCAAACAAGGCTAAGCAAGGGGCAGTGCACCACGGTGCAAACTTCAATGATGGCCTCTTCCAAGTGAAATGCCCTCAGCTGCTCAAAGTCATCCGCAGTTCCATTCATAGATCAGCGTAGCTCTTGCTGAAAACAAAACAAACTGTACACCACAGGTAATCCAGTTCCTTCAGGTTCTGTGTTCACTCGGGCTGCAGGTAAACAGACAAACTTTAGCTCATTTGGTTCCCCAACTGTTCAGAGAGTTCAGGGCCTGAAGCATCAAAATCAAATAAATCAAAATGTTGAAAACGGTCATTGGTTCAAAGCGGCTCAATTTCTCAGATGATCTCAGATGATCTTCATCCTTCTCCGTGCCTTTGTGTTTCTCAATGGTCAAGAGGAGGGAGTTTGGACCGTCGATCAGATCGTGCCATTCCTGGTGGAAGTTGCTGAGGGAAGGAGTGCCTCCATATCCTCCACTGGTACAAGTAGCAGTAAGAAAACAAAAAAGAAGTTGCAATGGTCCGATTTGCACCGGTCAAAAAGAGATCTGCACCCTGGTCTTCAATCTTTGAACACTTTGGAAGCCTGGGCCTGGTCACAAAATTAAATCAAAGTCACGCTGCCAAGTGTTTGAGCGTCAAATTTGTCACACCACCGTTTCGATGCCAAATCTGCCATCTCTAGTCATCTCCGTCGAATCTCCGTCGAATCTCCGTCGAATCTCCGTCGAATCCCGGTCCTCTTCCAAGGTCTTGTGATCGCATTGGATCCGCCGTGTATCCAAAGTCACGGACCTGTCGCCGGGACTCTGGGTATTCGAAGTGGGGTTGGTCATGATGTTCATGACCTCATTCATGGTTGTTCAACATGGTGTCTGGCAAGACTCGAATCACCGGCCTTTTCTGTTTCACACTACGAATTCAGTTCGACTTTTGAATGTGATTGGGTGATATTGGGTGTTTTCTGGTGTGTTTCCTAGCAACATGTGTCCAAGGTGTCCGTGGTCAAGGGTCGCCTCTGCCATGCTCGCAGGTGTCTTGCCAACGAAATGACCTGTCAGCTGCCGAAAGAAGCCTTCGCTTTCGCAATGTATAGTAATAGGATGGAAATGGATGGAATAGGAAGAAGAATCTTGTAGAATCCTA